>JACEII010000036.1:6894578-7187919 GCA_014332785.1 Antheraea mylitta
GCGTGCTCTTGCGCAGAGGCACCGTATAGCCCTGCGTGGGCTAGTTATGTGATGCGCGTACTCCTGAGCAGACGCACTTGAGCAAGACGCACTGACTGAAAGCCCTGCGCGGGCTTATTATGTGATTAACGTGTTCCTACGCGGAGACACTGACGAGCCCTCAGCGGGATCGTTACATAATTAGAGTTAAGTAGCAGTGATCCAGCAGCAATACCCGTCGGAATAACCCTACGCAGGTTATTTATATAATCGATGTGATCTTGCACCGATACTCGTAATAATCATCCGACACTCGTAATAACCCTACGCGATATATTAGCCGTGATCCAGCACCAATAACCGTCGGAATAACCCTACGCAGGTTATTTACATAATCTCCGTGATCTTGCACAGATACTCGTAATAACCCTACGCGGGTTTAGCCGTGATCTGGTACCAATAACCATCGGAATAACCCTACGCAGGTTATTTATATAATCGCCGTGATCCTGCACTGATGTTCTCCTGTTCAAAGAAACTGAATAAGCCTGCCAACTCACTCACTGGAGACATTACGTGCTCGCTCGAGGAGAAACTTCTATCCGCGAGCCCGAGGGGTCCCGCTCTGAAGACAGGCCGATTCCACTAGCGTGCATAGTGCTCACGAGCTTCTTCGTCTGATGATAGTTGGTAGAATGTTGCATACTTGATCATTACTATTGCTTTCCTCAATCCGACAACAATCAAAATCCATTATCAGCGACTACGAGCTAGTATCACCACAAGTAGAAGAAGAAGTGCTAAAATAAGCGTATATTAATTGATTTTTAAAATAAACTGTCGTGGGTCTTACAGCTAATAAAAATTCATTAAAAACATTTAAGAGTAAAATAAGATAATATAATGCAGCATGGCTCCGCCGCAGGTATACCAAGATCTGAATATTCAGTGAACATGGTTTCGAAATAATAATGCTTACCACTGCTGCTTGCAATTTGTAGAGGGTTGTACTTCGATATATCATATATTGGATATTTATATAACGATATATACTGCGGCGTACACATTTACCCCCCCCCCCCTTTTTATTTAGGGAAAAGGTGGATTTTTCAGTACCACTCGAGGTAACTACATAACATTAACAGTTAATGAAATTTTAATTTTCACTAACACCACTTATTTCCACATTCGAAAAAAAAAAATATAATGTGAGATGTATGCATACACACAATATATGTATATAAACAATCGGTATATTAGGCAATAAAAACGATGATAATATTTTATAAAAGAGCAGCACTTCATAAAATGACCGGAAATTAAAAATAAATTCGAACGGGGTAACCCGTTAGCATAACAAAAATGTTATTAACACTAAATAAAATAGTCAGTTCTTAAAACAGACTTAGCATGTACTCACGTGATCGAACTTGTACTCACGTGATAGTTTTTTCAACGAAAGGTATCGTAATATTGTTCCTCAGTAACAGCAATAGGTTAATATGTAAGTAGCTACTTACGCGGCCTTACAATACTTTTTACCAATCCTTCCAGGAACATATTAACACTCTTTCATATACTTGAAAAACTGAAATACAATATTTTCTGGAAATATCAATCGGACTATAAAATTAAAAAATAAAATATTTTCTGCAAATATTTTTCACTTTTGTGCAAGTATTTCACTTGCACGTTTGTTCTCGGCGGGGAACAAGACGCCAATGTGAAGTTGAAAGACGGCGTCGCTCTAAATACACCTCTCTGCCATGGTGGGGCGAGACACGTGTAAGATATTTGACCGGAAGTTAGTGATATTTACTGTCAAAAGTGGGCATGCTGGCGGGAAACGGAAGTGCCTATCTCATAAGTAAGCTTCGAATAAGGTCAAGTCAAATTAATATTAATAATTGAAAGTTACTTGTACTGGAGTGAAACGATACCCAGTTGAATATAGTGGCAGCGCCATCTAGTGACGTTAAAGGTATTTTTTATACCTTGTTTCTATTCCATACTTATTCTACTGAACATTTTTTCCCATTTTTTTAAAGCGCTCTTTTTTTTGTAAATTGGCAAAATATAGTACCGTATATATATTACATTCAGTTTCAGGAGGAATTAGCAAATAAATATGAAATAAATGATTTATGATAAATTTTCGCAAACTATTACTTTTATCTATAAAATATCTGTCTTCATTTTTCTAAGCAGTATTAGAAATAGACTATAAGAATTGTCCCTCAAAATGTATGAAACTTAGATGAGGCTGCCGAATTTAAATGCGAAATTTGCAGATAATTATTTAATTTCTATACATACTGATGGTCGAATACCAACAATAGTGTCATTGTAGCAATAAATGGATCCTTTATGTCATACTTTCCCCGTGGTATGTACGAGTGTTTTCCTGAGACGTGATTTCTTTGAAACAGAATAAAAGTTTTACAAAATGGATTTCAAAGTTATGTTATGAATAATCGGAGATATTGTTCTTATTCATTAACTAAATATAGGAGAAGATATTTAAATATGAATCATATACTGATTACATATGAAGAGACAAGTTATGCTATATAGTGCCATCTTACACAATCTTCAAGTACTGGCAGGTTATCAGCCCATGGCAACGATCCAGGTACTATAAACATTTATACGATGGCGCTATATATCAATAATTAATAATAATAAAAAATATTTTGTTTTGTTTATTGTCTACAATCGCGTCTTTTTCCTGTAAGACAACTATATATGTTTAAGTTGACATTTTAAAATAAAAATCAAATCAAGTCGTTCCCGAAATTCATTCAATAAATTTATATATATATATATATATATATATATATAAGAATTATTTGTTTAAAGCTTAAATTGTGTAATTGTATAATTGTGTAGTTGTAATAGATAATTGTGTTGTTTGTTATAGTTTCGCTCTTAGCTGCGATTTAAGTGAAAACGGTTCATTAATCTCGTGCAACTGCAAACCCGGATATGGCGGCGCGCGCTGCGAGTACTGCGCCGCTGGATACTATGGCGTTCCCGAAAATATTGGTATGAAATATAATTATTGTATCTGTCGATAATTAAAACTATTCTAGAGAACGCAACAACGCCATATGGTACGGTAGTCATAATTTCTTTAGCGCCATCTAATGTTCAGTATACGTAATACATCTAAAATGTTTGATATTTCATGTGCATTTTTTTTATAAATACAAAGTATTTCATTATATGTATTTTGTAAACTTGTAATTGGAATAGACATATTTTATTAACAGAAGGAAAACCAAAGCAACATGCTTTATTAAAATAAATTGTAGTCTTGTGTAGGTGTAATAAAAATCGTAGTATGTAAGGGTTCTGTAATTTTGCATATGCATGTAACTCGAATGATCGAGGAAACTTGTTTCTTTTTTGCAATTTTATAATTCAATTCCAATGTTTACATACATTTCGATAAATATATATGTTTTTTCTAATCTTTGTATTGTTTCTCAAGTCCTTCAATAATGAATCAATGTCCTCGCTAAAAGTTTTCGCACGCTAAGGTCAATAGTATGAGGTCAACAATTTCAATAGGTCAATAGTAATTCCCCTGATGTAAATGTTTGAAATGCATATTGGTGATAAGTGTTGTGATGTGTGTGTGTGTTATAAGGTGATCACTGCAAGGTGTGCAACTGCTCCGGCAACATAAACGTGAACGACCCCAGCTCGTGCGACAGCATCACCGGCGACTGCCTCAAGTGCGTCAACAACACGGCCGGCGCCGCCTGCAACCTCTGCGCTCCCGGCTTCTTCGGGGACGCCATCTTCTCCAAGAACTGCACCGGTATGACTCTTATACTCATCTTATTTTTGTTTTTGGAACTGACTACACAATACGCTGCCTTACTAGCTCTTTACAGCTTCACCGGACTACAACAGAAACATTTTATTACAACACTAGCTATTGCTTACTTATATATAAATTTGATTTATACTTCGGGAACGGTACCGTCCTGGTTCCTTGGGGAACGCCATCTTCTCCAGAAGCTGTTCATGTTTGTTGTAGTGATGTTATTTTATTACAATATCAGATTTTGCTCACATAAATGTAAATTTAATGTATCCCTTGCTAATGGTACCATTCAGATTTCTTCGGGAACGCCACCTTCTCCAAAAACTGTGCTGGTGTGTCCCTTATAATGGTATTATTTTATTACAATGATAGCTTTTGGTAACCAAACTGAAGATTTGATTTATTCTTCGGGAACTGGTACCACTCCGGTCTCTACAGAAACGCTATCTTCTAAGAGTTGTATGTTCATTTGCTTGCTATATGATATAAAAAAAACATGCTTTATAATATTAGTATAGAGAATATTTGTGAGTGGCTTTACAGTAAAAACTTATAGTATAGTATATTAGGTGGCAGATGTTTTTTGTAATATTGTATACGTGAAACAGCGTGCGTATGCGACGAGTTCGGCATGGAGCGTTGCGACCCTACAACGGGCACGTGCGTGTGTCGGCCCGGCGTTATAGGCGACATGTGCGATACATGCGCGCCGGACCACTGGGGCATCACCACCGGTCTCGGGTGTACGCCCTGCGACTGTGCCATCGCATCCGAAGCAACACAGTGCGATCACGATAACGGACAGTGCAGGTCATTATCTTTAAACAAACGCACACAGACACAGACACACACACACACACACACACACGCACACGCACACGCACACGCACACGCACACACACAAAGATTAAGAGAGAAAAATTCGAGACAATCTTAAGGACTGCCGACAAATGAAACTCAAAGTAATGGAATAAATGTGTTCCTTTTTGGTTTTTAAATTAATTACAGCCTAATTCATTTAAATTGTTCTATTTATGTACTGGAATTATTTCTTCACATTTAATAGCATTCGGAACAATAATTATGTATTTACATTTTATAGTTTGTTAAACATACTATACATAGTATTCTTTCCTTACAAAAAATTGCTTAACGTGCTTAGTTTTTACTTAAAAAAAAAAACAATTACGAAGTAAACATCTACACATCTACTATGTAGTAGAAGTCTGTGATTAGTCCTCTTGTTACTTTCTTCTGTCTTTTCGTTCTTCCTATAGGTACTATGAATAAGTCCCATTAAGGTGCAGTTGTATATTTCATAAAGCGAGGAATAGAAATTTCTAGAAAGCAATATAGTCATATAACGTTATAACTAAAGAAGAAAGCAGTTAAAACACATGTTTATTTTTATTTCTGATTTATTTATAATACTCGGAGCAATATGGTTTTAATACATATTCGATACTACCACACATCCACAAATTACTTAATAATTGAAGATTATTCAGTATTCGAAAATAGTGTTTTTACATAGATTTTAGCTATGGCAAGATTTAAAAAGAAATCGTTTAATTTTATAATATCGTTTAAGTCGATATCTGATATCGATTTGGTAACCGATTATTTTGTTTTTTATTTCGTGATAGTTATTTATTGAATAAATACACTAAAAAATAACTCGTTTGTATTAATTTTAGATGCGCCAAAGGTGTTACCGGAAAACATTGTGATCAGTGTGCTGCTGGTTATTGGAATTACACAATCGATGGATGTGATCGTATGTATAGAAATGAAATTAATTCTTAAAATAGAATTATATATTACAACTGTAAATATAATTTGTGAAGAGTACATATACGTGATTGGAGTACAGATAAAGTACAGGACATAAAGAGTACAGACACACAACGAACTGGTTATTGCAAACAAACAAATAAAGTCATATGAGCACATTCGACAAACAAATCACTATCAAGGGAAATATAAAAAATAAAAAACAATTCGTGTCTTTAACTTAGGTTCTCTTTGTAGTTTATTATTATTTGTTTTGTTATTATTATGTTATATGTTTTATGTGACCATGAACTGTCATCTCTTAGAAAATTTTAAGCGACTAAACTAACTCCTGGTAGAAATGAGAATGCACATAAACTATATACCATACAAAGTCCTGTAGTATATATACTTAACTATATATTTACTCATTTTTGTATACTACTAGTACGTAACGTAAAACAATCCATACCATGCCATAAGAAATTACATTTTTTTTATTGTGTCTAGATTGCAATTGTAACACTGGATATTCGGTTGGATTTATGTGTAACGCTACTGGACAGTGCGAGTGTCTGCCTGGAGTTATTGGAGAGAAATGTGACCGGTGCCCTGAAAGGTAAAATGTTTTTCTTTTTAATTAATTCTTATGTTTTTCCTTAAGAAAATTGATGTACTAATCGATATATCGTTTTAAATTTCTTGATATTTGTACGTAAGTTATGTATAACCCACTAAACACATTGCTTCAATTTAATTAAATAAACAGATTATATAAGTCTATTTTATATAATTGTAATACATACTCTGTGGGTAGCCATATTATAGATAATAAGCAATTGCTTATGTAATTTAACCATATTGTAATCACGATACAAACACTTTATCGGTAAGTTTAATTAAAATATAATAAATGATGTGTACAGATGGGTCCTTCTGCCACATGAGGGATGCCTTGAATGTGATTCCTGTACTGATGCTCTGATATTCTCCGTTGAAGACATGAGCCAACTCCTGGCTAATGAGACGATGGACTTTAAGGTGAATTATAGTTTAATATAGTTTAAATCGACAACTACAACTTTAAAGTGTGCATAAAAGTACGCAGATATGACATGTACATGTCAGTAGTTCAACAGTTTCCACTGCGAACTGTTAGTATTCTGTCTCATTCAGACTTTTGTATTGTGTCATTTATTGAATATTTTTTTATAAATAAACTAGCTTTTGAATGTCATATTTATTTATATCGAGTCAATAATTAAAAAAATGAGAGCTTTAACTCAAAAAATAACGATAATACTTTACGATTTTTCACTCCAATCCAATTACAATTAAAAATTGTTAAAAAAAATTGAAAGTTTTATCTCTATGGCAGGCCATTATGAGCACTCATTTAATATATGGTGGCTTCAATTATATGAAATAATAGTGTCCCACATATTACACCGCTGTTAGCATTTTCTTTTTATTCATTTCATATGATCTATGGTCTTATAAACTATGATACTATTGTTTTTTATTAAAAAAAGTTCATTATTATAGCGCTTACTTAATATATAATGGTTTCAATTATATCGAATATGGGTGACCTATATATTACTCTGGTCTTATTACTCTTTTTTTGAGATTTATGGTTATATAATACGGATATGTAGGGAGCAAACATTCATTGTTTTCCATTCCACAATAATGTTCTACAGCTCAGTCTGAGTTGTGGATGGTGTATATAAACGTATGTACATTATATGGAAA
Source organism: Antheraea mylitta (assembly GCA_014332785.1). Lineage (NCBI taxonomy): Eukaryota > Metazoa > Arthropoda > Insecta > Lepidoptera > Saturniidae > Antheraea > Antheraea mylitta. Next base: position 6,901,921 of record JACEII010000036.1, read on the forward strand.
TCTATTGCAGGGTCTAAATGTGTAAAATAGATTAAGAATACAAACACCTTATTGATATGAACTTTGACTTTTATTTATCTAACCGGGTTCTCACCTAAAATATTTTTTAAGAATATGTATTATGGAAATGTAACGTTCAGGATAAAGCGGATTCATTCTTTACAACGCAACGGTTGAACTACATATCGAACCAAACGGAGCTTCTTCGTCCGAAGGTCGCTGAACTGAAGACTGTTGATATTGATGAAGTGGTCTCTTCCGTTAAATCCTTAGAGGCCAGTGCCAAGAACCTGCTCAGATCTGTGAGTGTTTTATTTTTTCCAATTTCAATTTTAGTCGATTTATCAAAACCGATTTTATATATGTAGTTAAAGTTGTAACAGTTCGCACAATAAAAGGACGAAATAAAACGGGGGAGCAGTCACATGTTTTTTATTTAATAATGAAAATTGTTCTTTTTAATTTAAACTCTTTATAACGTCGTTTGTTGTAACGAAAAACGATGTATGGTGTAGAAATTAGTTTAATTTGAATGGTTTACCACAAAACCATTTGTTTTCTCTTCGTTCTGTATACCGAAAACTCTTTATAATGAAAATAATGCACGGTCTCTTGTAATCTACTGGTTCGATTTGAAAAAATAATTTCAATGTTATAGCTTATTTATCGAGAACGGTTATAGGCCATATATCATCACGCTAAGACCAACAGGAGCGAAGAACCAATGAAAAATGTTTCAAAATTTGGGTTTTTTCCCTCTTGAGAGCTTCCGCTGCGTGTTAGCGTTAGCGCAAAGTACGGTACCACGCGGACAAAGTCGCGGGCAGAGGCGAGTTCGTTATAAAGAGTTAACACTGTATATGTAGTATATACACGCAAATAACATATAGTGAGGAGACGGCTAATATAACGAATACTGTATAGTGTATATTATCTCATTCTCTCGCGCGTTAGATCCTATAGTTGTTTATTTCTATCTCTTTTTAATGTCGTTATTTCGTTTTATCGGGTTTCAAATGACAGTGGGGCTTAAGTGTTCACTTCATATATGTGACGTCCGTAGGCGGAGTTTGCAGCAACGGACAGCGATAAACAAATCAATCGTGCGGCGAGACTCGCTGCTGATGCTGAACAGACCCTCGCGTCGGTCCGGGAGAGCGGACAGAACGCTAAACAACTCGTCAAACATGTCTCCGACTTAGCCACCGGACTAGAGCTCAGCCAACAACCCAAAGTCGACAGTGCTCTAACTGAGGCGCGACAGATTAAAAACGATATTGCAGGTCATTTTATGTTATTGTTTATATTATGTCCTACTCTGATAATCCTAAAAGTTAGCCACATGGCCACCTACCAGCTCCAAATACTAATCTTAATTCTTGACTTCACCTGATGATACACAAAAAGATTCATCAAAATCTGTCCAGTTAGGAGGAGTTCAATTACATGCACACGGACAGACGAATTATATATATAAAGATTTACTAAGAACCCGCCTCGGCTTGGTATGCGTAAAATGTTTTAATGTGACGTCATAATAGTCTAAACTTTTTGGATCAATTTTTTACTGCTTCAAAATCATAAAAACCATACAGAATTCTTTACACGGACAATTAATTTATTGCCCGTAATGTGAAGATTGTAATATCTAAAAAATTAGATAAGATATTGATATTCTGTAAAATACAATTTTAATTTATATTAGTTGCCTCACGTAATTACTCCAGGTATTTTAATGGAACAAGGATTAGTAGTATATTTTTTAAAATACATAGTATAATGTTTGACTTATAAAACTTTATAAATAAAAATATATAAAATAGATAAAATAAATACTTATATTCGGTTTTGCCTATGTTTTCGGTCAGGTCAAAATATAATGGAATACATGTAAAAAGTGAACAAGGATATAATATAATATACTTTTACAATAGTATCCCCTTACATAGTACCTATATAGAATTAAATTTTAAATTTATATATTAAGGATTGTGGACGTGGTATATAGTTAATATAATAATTCTTTATAAAATATATATCCACGTATTGGTATTCAAACGCCTTCCATCAAGACTGTTGCAGTTTATCTTTTTAATCAACTTACCAATTACAGAATATAATCGATTTAACCCTCTAATTTGACTTTTATCGATATAACAATCGATTTGTCGCCATACCGATCAGACACATTCAATTACAGTTAATCAAAAAGATTCTAGAAACACAGTTGTCTAATGTAACTGACATTAATTTTATTTATATCAAACGATCTTCTAGTAAATAATTATTGCCATTATCGAGTAGATAATGATATTACAAATTTTTTGCGATCATTTCTAGGAACTAACAAGATGGTGGCACTCTTATTAGAACTTTCCAGGGAATTTTTGTGACAAGTCAGAATCATGGTATTATTTCCCATCCACTTCACTTGTGCACAATAACAAATATAGAGTCCAATAACTCAACATTATGAATAAAATATGAAACCCACTACATGACATTCCAAGATCCCGTCAAAAACTCCAAGGATAATTTTATCGGCCTTTATTCTTCATATAAAATGATAATGTAATAATTTAATATTTACAGATAAGAATCTATCACCGAAGAAACAGCAGGCAGAGGGCGCTTACCTCAATGCGACTGCACAAGTCGAACGTATGAATATTTTCGTCCAACCCGTGAACGAGCAAGCTAAAGTAATTTATTTTTTTTAACATATGTAGAAAATTTAATTTTTTGCAGGCGATAATAAGGTTTAAAAAACATTTTCCTATGTTTTTAATATGGGAAAATTTAAAGCTTGATAGAAGACCTCTTAAAAATGTAATTACGAACGGTACTTTGGGACAGAATGTTTGTTTTGGATATATCCTACGATATTTTGGATTCAGAGCGAGAAAAAATAATCAACGATTTTGGTACATCGTAATGTATATAGAGTTTTAATTAATTAAATTTGTCCGATAAACGAAATGTTTCTATCGACACATATTTATAGAAAACTACCTATTCGATTAGTAATAGCTTCCAGTGAGTTATTTCTCGAGAAAGTGGTTTCATTGCTTCATAAGATTTTCATAGTTATATTTTTATATTTATAGTTTGCCATTACTACATAGCTTAGCCCCCGTGGAAAAGCGTAATTATATGTAACTCAAACAATGCACTAAGAACTATGTGTTAGTAAAAGTCTTATCAAAATCGGTACAAAAAACAAACAGAAAACTTCAACATTATTTATATGTATAGAAGACAATTAATTAAACGGCAATTTTTTTTTTTTAATTAACGTGGTTTTTGAAGATAATCTCATGTGATGAAACTTAAAAAAAAGAAAAGTCAGTTGATTTAGTATCCATTGTACATATTTTTATTATATTCATTGTACCATGCAAAATAACCTAAGAAAATGTTATTGTAAAACGCTGAAAACTATGAAATATAAATATACATTGTATGTTTATTTTAGAAATTCGAAGCGTTAGTGAACGGTACCCATGAACTGAAAGGTAAATTGGATGAGATGCTGGGATTCACAGAACTAACTCAACGTACAGCTGATGCTGCCGACAAGCTCAACGCTAAGAACCGGTAAGTTTAAAAAAACACACCAAATCGATACAATTCTTATCGGCTGAGTGCCTTAAGCGCTCGCCTTACTAGTCCGGTGAAGCTGTTAAGACCTTGCTAGGTCAATAGCTTAGTCAGTTCGAGAAAAAAAAGACACAATTCTTAGTTACATCTACGATTTTTTTACATTACTGTGTAGTTTCTATGGAAAATCGTGATATCCCAAAGATAATACTTTTAAAAGTTCTATATCTGCAATAAGCATAGTTCGATTCTAAATGAACGAGATGTTTGCCATCCAGCCAGATACAAACGACTTATACTTTTTGAAGCTGTTATCAGTAGTATTTACAATATGCTACCGAGCTTTTGATTTAATACTTCGTAGCGGTGAGCGAGATAGTCGACTAGGTTTAGTTTCGTATAGCGTTGTCTTTGTCTTTTGTAATAATTGCGGTATGCGAAAGAGAACGCTTTACAAAGCCGAAGCGATACGATCTTAGCCGAACGTCTCATTCTGCTCCCCGACATGTTACGTCGAATATGGTGTTAAACTCATCATCAGCATCTTAATCTTATTGTACCAAATAATGGTCGGCACAACATGTTTTCCATGTTGTGATGTATGATTTCACTTACTTTTTATTTGATTATTTTGTTGTATCTCTATACCTAAGTTTATGATTATTATGTATAATTAGGGTACTATAGTGAAACTCGGATAAGTAAGGTCTGAAAAGAGCTATAATTTTTATAACATCTGGAGGCTTTTCATTTAACCAGTTTCCCATATAGGCAGGGAACATGACAACTGTCTTATTTATACAGGGAAGAGATTAGACTATTTGTATACAAATACTTCTCTAATCCCTCTAATCTTAATATATAGCCTCACACAGAGCTTTTTTTAAGAAGGCAAGCGGGTGCACGTAGTGCCCTTAAAAGAAATTTCAGGATTATCGAAAATTATCGATATAATCGATATAATTATCAATACAACTGAAAAAAAAAGTTTAAAAAATATCAATCTTGGTAACCTTTACTAGAATTTTTGTTATATTTTTTAATAGGTCAAAATTATCCAAATACAAAATCTAATATCTATCTTTCTTAAACAGTTAATGCGTTGCGCAGAAGTTTGTCTCTGTAGTAGAGGTATTAAATAAATGAACTTATAAATTTCCAAAATTAGCGTGCCCCATAAAGGAAATGACAAAAAAGGCCTGGTCTCACTTATACTGGCCGATTTATAAAGGTTTGTAAAATCCTAGGAACTAGTAGGTATTTCAATGTGAAAGTGTCGGAACGTCATTGTGTATATAATACATCGGTTTCTCACATATCTCGGCCCCACTTATCCTGTTTTTTCTGTATGTATAATTATCGAGTTAAACGAATAAGTTTTTACACGTGTTGTATGTAGGCTGTCGAAGTTCGGCAACAAAGTGTTGTCCGTGACGAAACTGAACACGGCCGCTATGCGTGACCTGATCGACGCGGCTTACGACATCGGTAACGCCACTTACAACAACATGGTCTCGGGCACGACGGTCGCGAACACACCGACAGCCGCGAACAATATCAACGAAGCGAACGCCCAAGTGCAGGAGAGACTGACGACCCTCGCTGATGAACTGCCCGAGCTGGTGAATCTCACGGAAACAGCGCTCCATCATACCACAACGTTGAGGAATACTGTGAGTTACTGATGGATTAAAAAAAAAAATTACTTTCTTCAGTTTAGGTCCTAACAAGGAACTTATGAACGTCAAAACCACCACCGGTTTGAACAAAGGACCCAGAAGAACCGGCAACAAACTCGATCTGGTTTATCTTGTAAGACATTTCTTCTGTCCTTGTGCATGGGGCTGAACTACTCCTAAACGGTTGGGGAGGTTTTAATGAAAATTTAGTTTGATAAAAGAATAATTCAGATTCACAATTGAACCAAGTAGGTAGCTGAGTTTTAGAATGTTTTTATTATTAAGCCAGGATATCTTTCGGGCTCGCTAGAACATACACCTATATTTAAAATACCTACATAATTGATTATTAAATAAAATCTATAGATGAGCTATCATTGGTAGATTATTTCCTAAAATATAGTTGATGATCTCTGTCTCGCTCAGGCGGATAACTTACGCGCGTTGGCCGAGCGAGAGAACAACAACACGCGTACACAGCACGCTTACTCGGCCGCGTCCGCGTATTCTTCTATAGTTCAGGAGGTCGGGGATGCGAAGAGTGCCGCCAGCGATGCAGAAGATGCCGTCAAGAATGTCACCGATATCGTAAGTTGAAATTATTTGCATAAGTAAATGAGGATCAATGGTAATGTAGTAAAAATTTAATAAAGTGTTAAGACGACAAGATGTTTTTTGTATAAAACCTTAACGGTTTTATCATTTGACCATAATCTTGTCTGGTGTTAAATAATGACATAGTTTAAAATAATGAACACACTAAACAGGGTCTCAAATGCGTGTGCCGGAACACACCAATAAGTACTAGGAGACTGATGTTTAACTTGAGGGTGGTAGTTAACGAGCGGCGGACTTTAAAAAAACCACTATGTAAATATATAGAGCGAATTAATCGATAGGTGTGATTGTTGAAACAGAACAAGGTTCTGAACGAGAGGGTGACGCCGACGAGGAACCGTTCAGAGAACCTTCTGGAAAGTGCGATCAAAGCGAAGCAGACAGTCGAAGAGGAGTTGAGACCGAACCTGACCTCCGCCGAGAACGGGCTCGGTAGAGTTCGCGACACTTACGGCATCGCAGACGACAACAACAACGCTATTCAACTGTAAGAGTTCTATACAGAATACGTTCCGTGCCACATGTACCACCGGTGGAACACGTTAGACTTGATCCTTGGGACACGTGTCCAGCGGATGGTACACGTTGAACTTGATCTTTAGGCCACGTGTACTAGCAGTGGTACTCAACCGGTCACGTATTTAGATCACGTGTACCATCGGTGGTACACGGATAGACTTGATCTTTAGGACACGTGTCTCACCGACGGTCCATGTTAGACTTGATCTTGTGGCCGCCTCCTGCAGTCAAATAAAAATATATATAATACAAATAATATATAAAATAATTAAATAATAAAGCTACATGTAAGCCGCATCTTATAAAGCAATATGGTCGTCAGCTGAGGCGCGGGAGGCGAGTCACGCGCATCGCGCGCCTTCAACGCTCCCACTAGTATGCTTTTAGACATCACCGCGCACCCTCGTATTTTATATTAGTAGTGACCATTTGGTTTTGTTATTGTTAAAAAATATTAATAAAACACGTTGTTAGTTGATCAGAACTTTTATTTGTTTTGGTGGACATTAATAAGTGATACCACACTTCATTGCCACAATCTTTAAGACACGTGGCCCACTGGTGGTACATGTTAGACTTTCATCTTTAGGACACATCTACCATTGGTGAAACATGTTAGACATGATATTTAAGTCACGTGTACCACCGGTAGTACACGTTAGAACTGATATTTAGGACACGTGTACCACTGGTGGTACATGTTAGACTTGATTTTTAGGCTACGTTTACTACCGGTAGTACATGTTGGACTTGATATTTAGGCCACGTGTACCATCGGTGGTATTAAACCGGTGATGGTGTTCCACTTTTGTATAATATCTGTACTACGCACCAGCGCCATTTCTCTAATTAGGGGTCAAAATGGCCGAAATCGGTCGGAGTAATCAATATCTGTACTGTACAAAGATTTATTTGAGGCCGAAAAGTGATTCTTGAACATCTATAATTTGTAGAATATTGTTAGTTGTGATCATAATGAGCTGGTTTTATTATTCCTCTTTTAAAATATCACTGTTTACAGGAATAGACTTGTATCTTGCTCTCAAAATTGTAGAATTTTAATGAGAGAGTAAAATCATTAGATTCAAATTAAAATTACTGTACTAAAATTGTACACGTACTACACTCTAAAACCTGTATAGCAAATAGATAATTGCAATTATTCCTCTGATCGGGAAATAGGCGAGATCTGATGGTTTTCGATATAATTTTTTCATTTATGTGTTAGATTACGGTTTGCGTCTTTTTCTATTGTCTCAAATAACTGTCACATCTTGTTACCATCTAAATCACTGTCGTCTAGTATACACATTTTGTGTTAAAAAAACTGTAAAAACAGAAGATGCTATGTTTGTTACAGAATATCCTTGGTGTTATTATAAATACTAATGTGAGTTTGTGTGTTTGTTACGCTTTCACCCTTGAACTACTCAACGGATCATGAAAGATTGGTTATAGGTTGTCAGGAAAAAAGTAGTGTTTTCGAAGTAAAGGTGGAATGAATATGAAGGTAAGCGAAGCTAGTTGAATATAATGACCGTTAAAACGATTCGTACAGGTCGTTACCGACACCGGGTCCGTTCTCTCTGGAAACGGAAGGGGAGAAAGCGGAGAGAGTGAACGGCACCGTCACCGACACGCTCGGCATCATGTCGCAGCTCGGCGCGGACCTCACGGCCAGCAAGGACTGGGCGCAGATGTTGCCCAAACTGGCAGACGAAGCTCAAAAAATGACCTTCAACGCGGAGAACTTGGGTTTGTTTCTATCCCTCATTCACTCTCTTTCCTTCCTTCCTTATCCCTTATTATTTTCTTTCTTCCTTCCTTATCCATAATTCTCTTCTTCATTCCTTCCTTCACTACCCCTTATACACTTCTTCACTTCTTCCTTTCTTATCCATTATTCGTTCCCTGATTCCTTCCTAACTTATTTCATCTAAATAAGGTTTACATCAGTTTTCATCTTTCACTTCCATTTCACATCTTCTATTGTCTCTCATACAATCGATCAATTTTCTTAACTCAGCTTCGTACTTAACATTATTCTATGAAATAGTTTACGTTATTATATATCTTAAATATATAAAAATTTAATGTCATGATGTTCACGATGAACTTCGAAACTACTCAACCGATTTTTATGAATTCTTGTATAATTTAGTTCGACTTAAGAGATGAAAAATTTATATTTCGAATATAATTTAGAAAGATTCGAAATTCGGCTACTGAAAAAATAACTAATTTCAATAAAAATATATTTTAAAACTTATTTATATTTAAATTATCCTCATTGTGTAGTGAAAAACATAAACAAGATGCACCCTGAAATTACTTCGACATACCGCACGGTGAAGATTCGTCAGGAAGATCTGGAGCACCGTCGGAAGGAAGCTGACGAGAAACTGAAGAAACTAAAAGATCTAGTCGAACAGGTTCAGTTTAACTCACAAATCTATATACATATTTATAATTGAGTGTATTTACTTACGTTACAACAGTCTAAGTTGATATTAAGCTACGATTTTTCTTAATCAATGTTCGACTGAAAAGAACAATAGAGCTCAAGTTTACTTACCAAAGTGGTGTTCTAGATAAACTGAAAGTATGTGTGTGATTTACGTGTTAAGTTCAAATATGTCACATAACATTTCAGTATTATCATAAAATAAACAATATTCACAGCGGTCGTATTGGCAGGAGATAAATTTATAATTTCGCGTCATGGACATGCTACGTAAGCGTGACCGGCAATATTGCGCTTGCGCTATTCTAGCGACGCGTAGTATAACGGCCTGTGTACATGTGGTATTGATATTTTGCAGCTCATCATACATTTGAAACAAAACAACATTAATATTAATAATTTCAATAAACAAATTTTTAAATATTGTCATTAACACTATAAGTAAATATGATATTATAATTAAAAAACTATAGATACGTTACCTACATGATATTTTGAATAAACAAATATTACGATAACGCACACATACGTAAAGTAATAATGTAACGCCACACTGTATTAGATAATATGTGTAAGTGAGATGGCATATTCTCGATCTGATAACTTAGATACGGGCGGATTAACGGGGTGGCTGCTAAAAATAAGCTTAGCCTAGTTGTGACAAGGCACTGTCGAAGGACCTATAACATACCTACAGCTTTTTAAATGATTGATAATATATATGAAAATTCAAATGATAAAGCATTTATTTTTCATTGTATTGACTTTTCAGTTCTGTCGGCAGCAGTCCTTATGAGTGCCTCGGCTTTATTTTTAATAAGTACTAGTAAAATATATAATAATAATTCCCAGGCACGTACAGTAGCGAACCGTATACAAGTCGGTGTGACGTTCGACCGTCGCTCGACGTTGCAGCCGCGGCTACCGGAGTCCGTTGACGAGATGTCCACTTCCACACACGTCTCCGCGTACTTCAGGACTAAAGAGAAGAACGGATTCATCCTGTACCTCGGCAACCCGCAGGATACTAAACTGAGACGTACTAAATCTGTAAGTGTACTAATTTAGTTCCTAATATCTCAGTCTCGTCTAATATTATTTAAAAATAGCTATTAAAGGTGAAAATTAAACCGCCATAAAGTTAATAATCTCAAGTGAAAAAGCGATCTAAAACGTAAAATTATAACAACTAGCGAGGCTAGCGGAAGATGATCCGCCCTAATAATAAAAAAAAAAAAAACATGACAAATATATATCTAAACCTTCTTCATGGATCACTTTATCAACTAGTGACGCGAACAGACATACGTTTCATCATAAATAAACTTAAAAAACCATATGAACAACAATATTTGAACTTCGTTCACGGTGCAATAAAAACTGAAAATCTTTAAAAAAAATAAACATGTTATGTGAACGATTTCATTTGTATTTAACTCATTTTTAAGTGTAACGATATATACCAGGTGAAAATCTAAACGCTCGCAGTATTCTAGGATAAAACACTTCACATTTAAGATATGCAATAATAATATCAAAACAAATACTAATAAACAACCAAGAAAACCTAACTTAAAGTTTGTTTTAAGATTTTCAAAAACATAAACATAATCTAGTTGCAATGACCGGTGTAACACAACGTATGTGCAATAATGACTGGTGTCGAAAGCTACAATGGGCGACTCTGAGTTAATAGCTTTTGATGGTAAAACGGACAAACCAAATTTTCTGTGGTCTTGAAGTTCGCACATTCCCTGTCAAGTGACAGTGAAATCAACGATCGGTCATTGACATTGTGCTTTAACATAGATACGTAGAGGATTGTGTATATTTTTGTATTTTTCTAGATAATTAGGTCAAATATTAAGCCCATTTTTTTTAAATTAATTTAGAACGAGAATCGAGTGCAGATTATTCTCCATAGATATTGCTACTGCCTAAACATTCAGCCTGTATATTCTGTACCTTGATAATTATTACGTCGATAGTGGAAAACTCAAATGATTAACATGCAAAGATTGTCTTTGGTAGTATATAATAACTGTCGTGTACTTCGACCAGGATGACTTCATGGTAATCGCAGTGCAGAACGGTTATCCATACCTCGTGATGGACATAGGAGATAGTGCTGAATCGGGCCGAGAACCTGTGAAGATAAGCAGTGACACTTTCGTAGCCGACGACCGCTGGTACCAAGTCATAGTTGACAGGTAAACGGTTAAATCAATCTGCTTCTTCTTCATCTTCTTACCCTTCTCCCTCCAAAGTAGAGTCGGCACAACATATTTTCCTTCTCCACTCTCCCCTCTCAGATGTATTCACACTTTTTACACACGTATCATTTTTCACACAATCCATCCATTCTTTTTTCGATCATCCTAAATGTACAATCATATTGATTACATCATAGAACTCTTTAGAAAATACATGTTTCACTTTTGCTTGTCGACCGATTTTGTTTTTGAGGTGGTATTTTTTGTGGCACGGTAGGGAAAGAAATTCGTTATGCTTTACGTGTTGAACGCATGGTAGGCAGACATGGGCATGTATTTGTGTCACATTGTTATGGGCATTTATAATATTAGTTTGGAATCGTGTATATAGTATATGCATTTGCATATGCAATGCTTGTTCATGCAAACCTGTAGTTTAAGTAGAGACGGAGATATTTTCACTACATGGAATGCTTGTCTCACTTTAACTTTTATGTATATACTGTATATGTCCTGAACAAATATATTTTTCTTTCTTTCTTTCATATAGTCGTAGACGTATCGCGTTCCGGGGCCCATTATTATGGGTGTATGTGCGTGTAGTTGTATGGCAAAGTAAATGTATAGTTGAATTACACTACGAGACTTCGTTTAGGCCAATACATATGTCAAAGAAGTTTTACCTCCTCTAAGTGTACGCATTGATATACGCACCGTTCTTTTTTATTGTTTGTGTCTAGTTTTAGTGTTATCGGTAAAATCTATTGAAAATAGTTTTTTTTTTTTTTTTTTCAAGATATGATCGCTTATTCACCAATATCAAAAACTATTTTATTCAATTTAGGCCCTGAGAGGACGCTTATGAACGCCAAAACTACCATCGGTTCAATAAAACCATGCACTCATCGAGAAGAACCGACAAGAAACTCGATCTGGTTCATCTCTTTATATTACATATTTTTACAAAACATAGTTTCATTCATTCTTAATGAGTGCACAGAGAGAAGCGTCATTTCCAGACGTCATTATCGTTCAAGGATAAATCCACTCTATGATGGCTTTTAGACTTTAAAATCAGCTTGCCATGGTGTTTCAACACACAATCCGGCATACCGGTAATGTGCTTTGGGATTTTGTTATAAAACCTCATTGACATTAAAAGACAATAAGTCTCTGTTTGTCATACTTGACGCTCTTTACGTCTACAATCCTAATTTTTATTATGAATGATAGAGTTTACTTGTTACAAGCTTACTCTTCATTTCTACTGAACAGATTGTTACGGAATGTTGCAAACAAATTGTTACAGGTACAGAAAAGGGCATAGAGTGCCTATCATAAAAAAAAGTCTAGGCGATCATAGAGTCTGCGGACAGAAGTAAAAATTCGAAATATTGACATAACTGTGTTTTATTTTAAATTTATTACAGTGCGAAATATTTAAATTTCATAACTTGTAAATTGAAATTATTATCATTAGTCTCTCTTTCAATTGGCGTTCGGAATAACAATAATTATATAGATTTTTTATGCCATTTATCAATTTATCAAACATATGGGGGTTGCACAAAATCTATATTACATGTACACAGGCAGTGCATTAATCTACGCGTCGCTTGCCTGACGCAAGCCGCACGAAAGTAATATGCTCAGTCACGCTTATTAGCATGTCATGACGCTAAATTATAAATTTATCTCCTCTCAAAAGATACCGCTCAACGTGCCTTAACAAGTTTTCACTTCAAAAAGTGCTGTAGCAGAGGGATAGGATAAGTCTAAATAAAAGCGTACAAAACCAAGGGTGAAAGCTAGTCTACAGTGTCCATTAGTATAGTACAGTTTAAAAGCTGTTTTTTCAGAATCGGGCGTAATGTTAAACTGTCGATACGCGAGAGCTTGGATGATGGAACAGAGCAGGTCCATTCGAAGGAAGCGGTGCTACCAGGACAGCATACGATATTCAATCTCGACCGGCAGAAGTCGAAGCTGTACGTGGGTGGAGTACCCTCGGACGCGAAGCTGCAGGGCATCATATTCCCGGCGTTCGAAGGTCAAATCGAAGAGCTCATGATCGGAGACACGCCCGTCGGTCTCTGGAACTTTGTCAGCGCGAACAACTTGAAGGGTGCCAGACCGAGGTAAATATATTAAACATTCAATGAATCTAAACTGTTGTGAAACGTCTACAATGTCTTTTACAATATATTTCAATCGATAAGATAATGCCAATACATTTTAAGTATGAATGAAACTATTATAAAAATAGTAATTATCAATTTCGTAAATATAAATCGAATTACTTTTAATAGTCGGATTAACAAATAAACGAGACACCAAAAGGAGTATGGTTAAGTTATTCTGATAATTAAATTATCTGATTATAAAAATATGAAACATTGAAGATATGTAACGTTAATATTGCAGTTTGACGAATTAGAGGATACGTGGGATTAAAAGAAATGGAGCAGTGACCTTATAGCATCTTAATTTCCAATGTTGCCATGTTTTAAATCGAAAATGTTTATATATATAATTCTTTTGTCTGTGTATATGTGACTGAATTCCCCTTAAATAGCTGGACAGATTTGATGGTTTTTTTGTAAATAGTCGGATTCAACATTGTTTAGATTCACAAAGGCTTCGGTTGGTGATGGTGCGGTTGTCTTTAAAGCTCTTTTTATTATCAAGGCACGACAAAGTCTGCTGGACCCGCAAATAGAAAATGTAAAAAAAAAAGCGTCAATAATCAATAAAAAGTTTCTATTGCTTAAGTATTTTAAAATTATATCACAATAAAGATGCTCATTTTGCTGATTAATTCAAGAAAGTATTGTTGAATTGTTCTCTCAACAATTATATTCTGTATACGAGCCATTACATTTCAAAATAAGCTTAAGATTTCCAGTTTCTATATACTTCTATATAATAATTAAACATTGTGATATACTGACATATATAGAGATGACCACAACCAATGGAGTTGTCTCATGAATTTCTTTATTGTGGCTAACAGGGATAAGCTGATATCATCGCAGTCTGGACCTCAGGAATACCGGTTCAATGGAAGGGGTTATGTGTCGATGCCGGGGAGGGGGCATCTGTTCCCTCAGACAAACCAAGTGCTGCTGTTCTTCAGGACCTATGCCCCTGATGGGCTGATATACCTGGTCGGAGAAGAAGGGCACTTCTTCTCACTCCTCATGCAGGACGGGCGTGTCTACCTTCAGGTACGTCACGTAATTAACTTCTAGTAGATTTAAGGTCTAATATCATGAACAGATGACCCAACAGAAGACAATAGACCTTAACTGTCCTGATTGACTGATTTTTACTATTTGTGGCTTGCATTTAAATATGAGCCGGTGTTCCACCTGTTGTATAATCGAATATCTAATCTGCCGGTAATCGGATGAGAAACGCTGTTTCTAACACACTTACATCCACCATTTTTCGTCACACAAAAAAATTGCAAATTAAAATTTCAAATTCCTCCTATAAAAAAAATCACTTTAAAAAAAGTAAAGGCAGTCACTGTGACTGGTATGTCATCGTGTACCAGATGGTAATGATTCGGTCGGTTAATAATGGGCCCCGGAACGCGACACGTTTAACTGTAAAATATATTTGTTCACCACATACAATACATATGTAAGTACAGAGTATATACATAGAAGTTAAAATGAGACAAGTGTTCCATGTAGTGAAAATGTCTCTGTCGCAAGATAAGCTGCAGATTTGCATATGCAATCGTTCTAGTGCTTGTTTTCAGACAAAGTCTAACTAATACATGAACGAAATTACAAACCCACGGACGCTCTTACACGATGATCTTAAATGAATACTATAGATGCCCTTAATAATGTGACCCAGTACTGCCTATATACCAGTATTTCCCAAACTTTTCAGGCCATGCCACACCTTAATATTTCTAAAATGTGTATCGGGGAGCATACATCATTTTTAACCTTGAAAAATTGTTTTGTTCCCTTAAGAAATATAGAGGATAAGTTTTAGGGAGAGATCACTGTGAAATTATGAGAAACTTACTTAACGACTCTAATTACTCAGTTGACATTTTGGTAACGTCAAACGAAATTATACCTATGAATTATTGTCATTTTTTTTAAATCTACCTTTTTTGTTAAATTTGTCACCGATATCTAGCATTGCATTTAAATAACCCAAAGCGAAAGGGTTAAAGTCGAGTCAATTTTTAAATTGTGCCCCACGTTAGGAAACACTGCTATATACGATACAATACAATGATTTTTCGAAACTGCGGAGTTAAGTACCATTTTCAAAAGACTGCATACTAGTTCAAGGATCACGTGATGTAACTATTTTGTTTAACTTATTAATTTACTAAATATAAGGGAAGTTACACTCGATATATGGTAATCGCGATACATTCGGCAGTTTTAAACAATCTTTTCACCTGACAGGTAGCCCTTGGGGGATACGCTACAGAGGATTTGATTATTGTCGGTACAACGAGGGCATATAATGATGGCAAATGGCATAAACTAGATGCTAGACGCTTCCACGCCAAATGTTCGCTGACAGTCGATAACGAAGTACTGAAAGCGGAGTCCACGGCCACCTCCGTTGAAATCCCAGCGCTGGACACGATGAACTTCGGCGGCAACAACAAAGGGATATCGCAAGTGACGAACAAAGGATTTGACGGTTGCATCCGACAGATTAGTATCAGCGGTGTTAATATCGATTTGAGTGAGAATACCGAATCGATTGGAATGGCTTACGGGTGTCAGGTGAGTTAATAAATTTATTTTATTTTTGTTCACCATTATTACTGCCATTGTCAAGTAAGTAATGATGGTACAAGTTTCTTGCGATCATTTAAAGGAACTGACAAGATGGTAGCCGTCTTGTTAGAACTTTCCAGGGAGTTTCTGTGGGGAGTGAGCATCCATGTTTCGTGGTATTGTAGATCACCCACTTCACTTGTGCACAATAACCGAATTATATTTTGTAAAACACCACTAATATTACAAATTATTGAGTCAAATAACCCAAAATTATAAATAAAATATAGAATCCGCTAAATAACATTATAAAGTCCCGCCAAAAAGTCATTTTTAATAATAAAAATATTGAAGAAGTCTTGTTACGGTGAGGAATTAAGTGTCATTAACGAAGTAACGATTAAATAGAAATTAAATACATATCATAGTTCATCAAAATCACGATTCATAAATAGGGATGATGTTGCAAGATTTGGAGGGTAATTTAGAATACGGTGTGTTTCAGTTCGCATCGCTGGTTTATTTCAACGGCACGGACAGTTTCCTCAGGTTCGTTGATATAACTACTGAGAATCTCCAGCTAACGCTCAAGTTCAAGAGTTCTGAGCCGGACGGACTGCTCTTTGTATATGTTAGCCGAACTCAAACGACTAACACACCTGACAGTATATCCCTTTCACTCATCAAAGGTGCGTTTTTTTTATTATTATTATCTGTCTTTCCTCTTATGTCTTATATCTACTGATAGGTGGTGGAGCCACGCTGAAGCTATTACTGGTTTCAGCATGAATGGCTCGGCTCGACCGGGGTAGTATCACCCCTCTCACAAAAACACCGACGTGAAATAACAGTGCTTGCGTTATTGTGTTTCGTTCGGTCAGTAAGAGTGCCGGAGGCCCACCTCCCTTCCTCATTCCTTCTTTCCGTTTCCTTTCCGTCCCCCTCTCCCATATACATGCTGGCAACACACTTGCGACTGTCCTGATGTCGCTAGTGTCTATGGATGGTGGTAATCACTTAAAATCCCAATCACCCAACCCCACTAGTTCGTTTGCCTCCTTTGATATAAAAATATGTATATATATATCTCTACACTTTTTTTTCTTTTTGCGTTATAAGAGCATTGCCTATTTTTGCAAACTAGTGGTAGAGATCAGATTTTTTTGTTTAGAAACGTCGAATCTTCAGGTTATTGTTATGGTTAATATTGTAGCGACAGTTTAGCGGTGAGTACGTCCTTGGATTGAATAGTAATAGTGTTGAATGTCCAGGTAAGCTGGTGCTGATGAGTCAGAGGGAGCAGCTGGACACTGGTGTGAACACGTACAACGACTCTCAGTGGCACGTCGCCACCGTCACTCACAATAGCAACGCGTTGAGGCTTGTCCTCGACGATTTCGATTATTTCAGGTAATTATTATTCATTTTACCTACCAATCTAATAATACTAAAAGTGTCTTGTGATAATTGAAATCGCTGCTTGCTAGAACTCTTCCACTAAAGTAAAATGCCATCAATATTCCAAATCAAAAGTCAAATAACATAAGATTATGAATCTATACTAATATTATAAAGCTGAAGAGTTTGTTTGTTTGTTTGGTTGAACACGCTAATCTCAAGAACTACCGTATAATAATGTTTGTGTATATAATATTAAAATAAATACTTTTTGGTGAATACATACATATATCTGTGGTGCTACAAATATCAACATTTTTTTAATGCTGTCGATATGTCTGTTTGTTAATTTGTTCCGGGTAATCTTCGAAACGGCTGGACCTATTTAAACAGTTTTTTTTTAGAAATGACTACGCTATTGATCTAGCAAGGACTTAACAGCTTCACCGGACTACAAGTAATATTTGAACGGGAATTTTACGGGTAAATAAGTAACTAATTAGCTGTTTTATTTTAAGCTAGCGGGTTCAACAGACGTTGCCCGCCCTGATAATGAGACAGACTATACCTAAACCGTGCCGAAGAAGCACTTTATATATTAGTGAAAACAGCGTAAAGATGCATTCTGTAGTTTTTGATCTTATCGCGAGCAGACTTATAGACAGACGTGGAACAGGACTTTGTTTTACACTATGTAGTGATGAACTGTTATCCATGCATTCGTCTGTGTGAATTTAAAAATATGTTGTTTACTGTAAACATGTGCGTGTGACGTGCGCTGTACTGGACTCCAAGAATAAATATAATTGAAAGTCATATGTGTACATGTGATTTAAATTATAGCAAGGTATAATAATAACTTAATTATATCGACACTATGGGCATATTATATCTATATAATAAAAGATTTAACACATATTGTTTGATAATCTTTAGCTTAATGTTTTCATTGCTTCCTTATATAGTGTAAGTGAGTACTGAGGGTCATATATGGCAGTTTAAAGTTCCAGTTATGTGGCTGATGATAAATCCCATCCCATTCGATACACTGTTAGTATTCACATATATAATGTACACGTTACCTGTTACAGTAGATGATGTGCGTGTGATACTTACAAATATTTTTGAAAGAGTATTATTATAATTTACACTAGATGTGTGATCACAATTTTAAATTTATTTAATATATTAAAAAAACGCGTGCGAAGCCGCCGGTAACTGCTAGTATAATATAAAAATCACCACATAACAGACTTAATATCTCGACTGTAGCTCCAGGTACATGCTCATACGATTCTAATTTATACGTGTTGATGAAATGTAACTATATCCCCTTGTGTATCGCTGATAACATGGGTGATAAATTTAATTACAATCGGTTTAGAACTTTTATTATATTGTAACACGTCGAAATGACTGTATTATGCCTGTTAGTAAGTACAGTACAATTCAAAAACAAAGGCGACCGCCGAGAGATCAACTTATACATCGCCAGCCGCCGCCGTCATGCCTGTAAATGTATTTGCACTTTACGCTTGAAAGACCCTAGAAGTTAAGCCGTGAAAACTTAACAAACAAACAAACCAATATTTAATTTGAAATTATTTTTTTATTTTCTGAGTACTATATAAAAGTATCGAATTTATTCAACAGATCAATAACATGATAGAAACCTACTATCATTTTTTTTACCCTCTTTTCTCCTAAACACTTTTTCCTTATCTAAAAAATCTAAATCCAAAGTACTATATTCTATTTAGGTCCAAAAAACATCGTACATAGCACTGTATAACTGTACGTGAGTGATGGTTATCTCATCCACCGCGCGCGCTTTTCGTTCAAATCAAATGACGTGTACTTCTCCGGTTTCCTAAACATATTTCCTTCCTTTCCCTATACTACTTCTACAAAAAGTGTCTAGCAACCGAGAGGAAAGATGTTTTTTATTCTGCAGGCTCTTGGTCCGCATTTTTTTTTCTTTTAATCTATGCCAATATTATAAAGTTGGAGGGTTTGTTTGTTTACTTAAACGCGCATATCTCAGAAACTACTGGTCCAATTTGAAAATTTTATTCAGCGTTAAATAGCACATTTATAGAGGAATGCTATATATCATCACGCTAAGACTAATAGGAGCGGAGCACTAATGGAGAATATTTCAAAATTGGGTTTTGTTTTTCCTCTTGAGAGCTTTCTCTATGTATTAACGTTAGCCTAAAGAAACTAGTCACGGGAACAGCTATTATATACGTCAACAATTATGTATGTGAGCAACTATTGGATTTTTTTTAATTTATTATTACTACCACTTTACTTAACTATTAGCTACTTTGAGATACATTTTAATGAAGTTATTGCCTTAATGATAGTTGCATTTTGATTATTTAGAGCTATTTTTAAGTTTATAACTTAAAAATCCAGGAGAAAAGATGTTACTCATAAAAAAGTGATCTAGAAGTTATTGAAATAAAATATTCCAGTACGGACACAGCACCAGCTCCGTTACACATCCTTAACGGCGTGCTGTTCATCGGCGGGGTGCAGCCGGGGTATGTGGTGGGGGGTAAGGTGGGCTCGAAGGCTGCCTTCACCGGTTGCATTGCAGATGCGACCCTCAACGAACGTATGCTCAATCTACTAGAACCGTTCAGTAACAATAGTGTCACCTTCGGAAGATGCGGCACTACCACCACCACTGGAGGACTGAATCCGGGTAAGCGATTTAATATCAGCAGAGCAGAGCAGAGTTAATATAAATCATATTATAATTAAAATGCTGTAAATACATTACTCACATAATATTTTAACGAATCAAATGGCACGATAACGCACACATACGTAAAGTAACATTGTAACGCCACACAGTAAGAGGGCATATTCTCAATATCAGTGGTGGAAAATAAATAGTTGTTCAAGTACTGGCGGATTGACGAGGCAGCACTCAAAAATAAGCTAGTCAAGTTTTAACAATTTTATGTTCGAGTTTTGACAATAACAAAATTGCCTCATTTTAATAACAACTTTGTTATTCCGAAACATAATCAATAAGATATGAAAGGGGCTAAACTCTAGTTAGTATGGATATTGTATAGCAAAATCAGTTTAAAATAAACTCTAAAACCTAGAACGAGAAAATCATAACTGTTAACTACTCTCGGCTTAGACGTAACTGCAAGGTAGAAGCACCATTATTGGTGGTTAAAAACTGTTCACCTGATTGCTGTATTTTTATAACAAATCTCGTTAATCGTTTTCGGGTTTAAATCTTAACGTGGTTTACGCAAATTACTGAATTAAACCAAGATAACTTTTAAGCACTAGGGTTGGGGGAGTATTTGGCTTACTTATTATTGATAACTTAAGAGATGGGACGATTTGGATGTGTAGATCTAATATATGAGACGCGCGGTCTTATACACTGGACTACCAGCGCCGTAGTAGCGACTCGCTATACCTTAATTCCACTATAGACTATACATTTCTTATTTCTATTCTTTTTAATCGTTTCCTGCCTATTATTCGGTAAAGAAACAAGCTTACATAGGCATGGGAGTGGGGGTAAAAATACTACTTACTTTTGCTGACCAGGGGAGGAGGTAGTCAGAGATAGCAAACGATTACAATTCCGCCTAGGTAAAGCTTAAACGGTCCCATATAATAAATAATTTTCCTGTGCCGTGCTTTAATTTCAAAATAATGATATAGAGCAAGCGTCATGGGCGGCACCGACACGACCAGATGTATTACCTGTGCCAGAACTACACCCTGTCACTTCAACTCCTGACACCACGACCACAAAAGGTACGTTTTGTAATCATTACAATTGACATTGCATTATCACAGACGCATACATGTATATCGAATATGAAACAAACCGACCGTACTGAACGAACTGATCGAAACTACTCGATTCAGTTCGATAAGGGAAAAAAATAAACCCCTTCCGCCATATGTACACTATGTGGACGTATGTAAGGTGACCTTATGTGTGTACAAGTGATGTAGGTGAGTCACTATATCATGTTAGGTACGAGTGCGAACGTAGCCTTATCAATAATCCGCGAAAGTTTCTACCACCAACTTGGCTACCATCGCTTCACACATAATACACCTTAAGTAATGCAATTACAATGCTTGCGTCATGTTGTAATACACAACATAAGCGCAATAGGCTCCTAAGAATTGAAAAGTTATGTTACTTTGTCACGGATCCCATAATCAGAACCTAACCAAACTCTCATCAGACTACCTTTGAAGTACATCCTTTCCAGTAAAAAATTTATCATCGAGATCACTTGGCGTGATATGAGTTATTCGTGTATTTATCGTGTACATACTAGCATGCAAATTTAAAACTTATATAGTTTTGCACTGGATACTGTTGTCAGAACTGGACCAAAATTGAGACCAAAATGAGACCACACGGGAAGTACCAGCTTTGAAATAAAAAAGAATCATCAAAATCGGTTCAGCCAGTCCAGACTTCTGACCTAGCAAACATAAAGAAAAATACAGTCGAATTGAGAACCTCTTCCTTTTGTTGAAGTCGATTAATGATGATACATTATAATTATTAATTCACTATATTATCATCATACATCTAAAATACACTATAGTAATGTTTTCTTTGTGTACACGCTACACTTAGAGGAATTCACTCTCAAGTTCAGCAGTTGGAACACTAACAGCTATTCGGCAACAGATTTTCAACTACAAGGCGGTAGTTAGCCAGTCGAACTTAACATGGTGCTGTGGTATTCTCGCGAGCAAATATAAAAAAATAATGAGTTTGAATTAATTCGTAGTACAGACGTGCGTTTCTCGGGAGTAATTGAAATTCTCAAATTACAATTATTAATATTGAATGATGATTCTATATAGACAATATTGCGCAGTCCCACGGCGATCTAATAGCTCGCGGACAACGCGCGCAGCGGACACGTCTGTACGCGACGGTTGTCGGATCGGTACTTGTGGTTTTCTCACGATGTTTTCTTCGCTCAAATCTCCGATTTAGTCGCAAAGATAGGAACCTACGACGATCAATGCGATGTCCGAACACGTTAACCACTGAGCCATCATCCATAACACTAACTTACTCCATATGTATATAAAGCAATAAGAAAATCAGTTGAGAAATAGCCGAACTTATCAATTTTATTTCCGCCGATTTATATAAGTATAAATATAGCTTTAGCCATAAACATATGTATGGCCTAATTTTATGTAGATTTTTTCGTATGTCTGTATATTGTATCTATAACCGTAAATATAACGTGCCTGTGCTTTTTTATATTTAAAAAAAATGTTGCAGGTGGCTAGCAACTACTAATAAAATACATTTCAATCAATATCACTTCATATATCCGTTTGTTTACATGAATATGCACAATTGCTAAAATACTGCATTTGTGATAAAACGTCTTCAAGAAGATCATAAAGAATGTCTTCAGGTAACATTTAATCTTTGTTTCAGTAAATCAGTTCAATGTATCAAAATTAATTATATTTTTGATGGTGACATGACTTAAGTACGAGAGTAGATAAATTCAAATGGCTTTATTGATTGCTGTTTTTTACATAAGATTTCACGCGGACGAAGTCGCGAGTACTACTATTAATTCATAGATTAATGCGCAGTATCGGAAGGTTGTTACGTTTTTCACATATTTGTAGCTCAGCTGCTATCGAACGAGATAGTCCCACCGTTGATACAACCGCAGCCGCAGGAGGAGACGACGGTCGCGCAGACAGAGCTTCCACCTTCACCGAAACCCATCACCACGGCGTCGACAATCGCCCCCACCACCGCGGCACCCACCACCACCACCATGGCTACCACCACGACCAAACGACCGGCACCGATGCCAGAATCAGGCTGTGCCCTGGCCTACGATCCACATTATAATCTCGGTGATGCTGTCGAGGGCTACAGATTCGGTGAGAAGATTAAGACTTCTTCTAACTTTAAATCGGCCCCCTATTTTGTTATTTTAAAGTTTTCTAATCAACGTAAAGTATGAAGGTTACTTTAATACCTATCCATAACTCATAAAAGTATCTCCGCTTAGCTATCGTAATAATAATATACATTCACAATGTCTTAAGAGTCCCTGTACTGCCTACAGTATTAAATCTGTTTAGAATTGAAATTAGGTATAGAAAAATGCACAGTGAACATGTAATTTGTGTGAAAACTAAATTTATGTAATAGGGACTCTCATATTATCATGAATGTCATTGAGTGTGTAAGTTGTGTGAAAAGTATCATGAATGTTATAGAAACGATCATATCATCATCGGTATCACTGAATGTGTAATTTGTGTGAAAAATATCAATGAAAGTGATACAGTCGACCATATTATTATCACCGACGTTATCATGTGTACGTGTAAAATATAGAATGTACTATGACAGGGACGCGTAACGACAGCCGTATAGAGTACAGCAAGCTCCCCGGACGACAACTGGAAGGGTTCGACCTGACTGTGTCGTTCCGTACATTCGACAAGCACGGCGGCCTGATATTCTACGCGGAGGGATCGCATGTCGACAAGGAACAGGCTCAGTTCCTCGCTTTCTACATGAAGGACGCCAAGGTCATCATTACTATTACCCTATTTATGTAATACTAACAGAAAAGTTAAAAAAAAACTCTTTTAAACTCTTTATTGCTGTTCCGCTCCTATTGGTCTTAGCGGGATGATATAGCTTTCCCCGATAAATGTGCTATCTAACATTTAATGAGGGAGTTTTTGGCGGGATCTTAGTCTGTCATGTAGTGGATTTTATATTTTATTCATAATCTTTTGTTATTCGACTCTATATTGTGTAAATTTGGTGGTGTTTTACGTAATATAGTTAGTTTTTTGTGCATAAGTGAAGTGAATGGAAAATAATACCACGGAGCATGAAATTCTAAGATGCCACAAAAACTCCCTGGAAGGTCTAACAAGGGATCTACCATCTTGTTAGAATTTTGAAATGATCACACGACGCTTGTAATATTATTGTACTATCCATTGAAAGAAAACAATGACACTGGCAAGTGCTTCTGCGGAGCCAAAACAAGAAAAAGAAAAAGAACATTTAATGAATATTTGAAATCGGACCAGTAATTCCTGAGATTAGCGCGTTCAACCAAACAAACAAACCCTTCAGTTTTATAATATTAGTATAGATTTGTTGTACACCATTAAACATACAAACTATAAAACATTCACAAATTATGTGATTAACCTTTGATATTAGTTTGATCCCGATTATGTTGCCTCGTAAACGATTTGACAACTAGTTTACGAAAATTTGTTTATATGAATTGAGTAGACACAATATACAAACATATAGAATATTTGCAAAGAATTAGAGATAAAAAAGAACACAATGAAAGTGAAATCATTATAGGGGGATAAGGTACATAATGTAATAGTAAAAACTACAAAACTACTGAATAATAAAGTAATAGACAAATCTTAGTCGCCACATTATGTAATGTCTGTCAGTTATAATTAATTCCAAATAACATTTCTTCACCTGGTTGTGAGTTTTGCTTGATCGCATACTTTAATTGAACGATGCCCTTTTTGTTTATATCTGTGGGATACATCTTGTAACATATATTGTGCAGGTATTGTGTAAATAAAACACATTCATAATAAATAATCTGTAATAAACAAAAACTTCCATTATAACATTATTTTTGGTAGTGACCCATACACTAATCTACTAATAACAAATATAAATAAGAAAAAGAAAATAACGGAAATAGCAGTAACACGTAATGAACAACATCAAAACAATTCTGAATGCTCGTGTAGTGCATCTGGTAATGACAGGAGAGATGTGCGGACGCGCACGCGATAGGGGGGCGACGTACTCTCACCTCATGTGCGACCCTCTCATATATAACTTTGTGTTTTGTTTATATATTTCAGAGTGGTTGAAAAGTTTGACGCGAACTATTACACTGTAACATACACATAAAACATATCTATACATATAATAAGAATGTAAATATAACGTGTCTGTACTTTTTCAATTCTTGTAAAAAAAAGTTGTTGTAGATGTAATAAGTTGTAATAAGAGTTTTTGCCGGGATTTTAGTCTGTCATGTAGTGGATTTTATATTTTATTCATAATTTTGTATTACTGGGCTCTATATTTTGTAAAATTGGTGGTGTTATACGTAATATAGTTAGTTTATTGTGCATAAGTGAAGTGGATGGAAAATAATACCACAGAGCAAACAATTCTGAGATACCACAAAACTCCTAGGAATATTCTAACAAGGGATTCACCATCTTGTTAGAATATTGACTCACACGACGCCTAATAATAAAGTGATCGCATGAAGCTTGTAAAATTATTTACTACGCGACAATGGCAGTAATAATCTGAAAGATTGATTGTCAAAAATAAATTAAAAAAAAAAGATGTAATAAGTAATCAAATACATTTCATTTTTAGATATATTTAAATATTTGTTTACCTATATGTATGTGTGTTTGTTTATTTCAACACGCGTCTCTGCTGAAGTACTGCTTTCACGATAAAACCTTACCAAGAAATTCATAAAGCATATCCTCGAGTAAGGCTTACTCTTAGTTTCATTGAATTAGTTCGCTCTATCAAAAGTTATTACGATTTTAATGACGACGCAACTTAGAGATCATTGTTTTTTGTTAACATTAGGTTTTAAGCGAATTTAGTCGCGGGCACAGCTAGTATAGAATATATAGACAACAAGTGGTGTAGTATATTTATGCACTGAAGCAAAATGTTAAGTTCCATAAATAATAATTTTTGAATGAGTTTTTTAAAATACCTATCGTCTGCGTTCATATATGAAAACGGTATGAATCTGAATCTTATTTGTTAATCAATATGAATTTCTGAACAGAAATTTATCTCACGGATCAAAGGCATTATCATTTCCTATACCAATCCTAGATTGGTTAAATATTTAAGGCATATCAATAATATTGGTTAAATTAGGTTATTGTTGAAGTATGGTTGGGATCAGAGTAGACAAATGAATACTTGTAGGTATTTCAATATTTAATTGGGCAGAGCTTCGCCTCACAGAAGTTTGTATATAACAAATGTGTAGATAGCACCGACATCTTGCCTTTTATGGGCCGAACTATGTAAGTCAAGGCAATAATTATTTACATATAATCCTACAATATAATTAAAGTAACACTAAAATAATAAATAACGAACAAATTAATGTTATTTAAGCAATACAATAATTTTATATGATTAATCGTATTTATGTATCTGTAATATGTTGTGAGATGTCGATCAGCGACATCTTGCCTCATATAGGCCGAACTATGCAAGTCAAAGCAATTATTATTTATACATAATTCTACACAAAAGTGATAAATAACGGTCAAAGTAATATTATTTAACCAATTCAAACACTTTGTATAACTATTGTTATTATCATAATATACAATTATTCTTATTTATGTATATTTAATGTTTCGTTATAAAAGTGTGTATGTATATGTAGATCAGCGACATCTTGCCTTTTATAGGCTGAACTATGAAAATCAAAGTAATTACTATTTCCTCGTAATTCTGCATAATAATTTATGTAACACAAAATAATCAAACTATAACTTAAGTGACAAAATCAGATTAATGTTATTAGAAGAACTCTTTATAATTAACAATATGAAATATTTATAATTTATGCATTTTATTACGGCGTTGCGGTCTTGTTCCCCGGACGCCATTCAATGGCACCGGAGGTGGATGTTAACATTATATACTTTTATCTGTATCCTTGTTTGACATTTTGATAGATTGATATGATATATTACGCATTTTCAAATAATAAAAGTAAAATTTAACTAAAGTATTAAAATTAAACATATCTGATCATATAGAAGTATTTTACTAAACTCTCTAATATTCTAATTATCATTTTCACGTCTCCGTCCGCGTGCAACCTAATATAAATAAACACTAACTAATAAAAACACCAGAGTGTATTAAAAACATTTAATTATCAATTTTTGTCTCATAGTTAAGTCGCATCGTCATTCAAGACCACAATAAGGTTTGCTAGAGTGAACTGATTTTAATGATACCAAGAGTAAATGTTAATCGAGGATACGCTTTATGATTTTCTTGGTGAGGTTTTATTGTGAACGCAATGTTTTAGCAATCAAATGCATGTTCAGACAAACACATATACAGACGTGTCTAAAAATGATTAAAATGTATATTATAACTTATTGCAAGACACCTACAATGTTTTTTTATTGTAAACAAAAATATATATTAACAAATAATTACGAAAAGCTTATGAATTCGAGGGTATACGTATTACATGCGTTTTATCTAACAACCGGTGTCATCTGGAGAAAACAATTACTTTATAAATATAATATAAACTCTTTATAGTCAAATATTGAAGACAACTTAAACTATTGTTTTTTAATCTAATAACAATATTGATATGTAATTACGAAGTGAAATTGTCTTGTGAAATCTTAGTAGTGTACAATTGTGTTGTAATTGTTCGCAATAGATGGCACCATTGGTACTTTCAATCGCGGTTTTGGTGACGTACCCATCGTGATTTCGCTTTCGAGTAGTCCGGTGAAGCTGTAAAGGCGAAAGAATTAAGGCCAATAGCATAGTCAGTTCGAGAAAAAAAAAGAACAAGTGTAATCGAAGGTCGCCCAATGAGTGCGAATGACCACTAGGACGACAACAGTTTGGTTTCTTTGGAAAAAACCGGTGTAGTTCTGGTGGTCATTTACAGCCATCGCGTGAATTTCAATTCCAGTTTTTGTGTACAAAGTCTATAGTTGCAACGTTTGATATGTTTTACCGACTTCAATTTTAATTTTTGTGTATTCTGATATATCAAGAGATATGTGTTACATTACAAAATAAGCTAAACCTAACTGTTATCGTTCACATGTTTAAATTGTTTAACTCTTTTAATATTTTCAGTTCTTATACACTAAGGACGAATTGAACATTTTATTGTCCATAAGGTTTTTTTCACGATTTTCATATCTCATGAACGATGGTATATATTCAGATGATGTGTATGAAACGCAAACGTTTCATGGCAGTAAAATGTTTATATCTCAAATTCTTCTTATTGTTCGATTTCTATAGAATTCCACCTAGTTATTCATTATGTCGTGCGTTTTATGCATTTCAATCAAAGCAATGCTATCGTTCGAACACTTTAGTGAACTAGTATATACATGCTTCTAATTCCCAAGAGGTGCGACATCGTTAATAAAAAACATGGAGTTTTAATAATGAAACATTAATTTTCATGAATGATATATCGATCTTTTAGAAAAAAAAAAAAAAAAACAAATTAAAATGTACAATAAAAACAAATAAGATAATTAATATTTCGAGAAATAGTATTTGTAAAACTTACGCCTTTTAACACTAATACTTAGTTTATAGCAAATTAAGTAGTAAATAATTGTTTCTTTTAATAAGGAGACAAGGACATTGTGTTTAGAAGCTGATTTTAAAACTGTAGATATACATACGTTAACTATTTTTTTTTATATCATAGGAGGCAAACGAATGGATGGTTCACCTGATGTTAGGTGATCACCACCGTCCATAGACACTTGCAACAACCAGGGGAGTCACAAGTGCGTTGCCAGCCTGTGTTTGGAAGGAGTGTAGGGGGGACAGGAAGGGAAGGAGGAAGGGGAAGGGGAGGGTACGTGGGTCTCCGGCCCTCTCAATGACCGAACGAAACGCAACAATGTAAGCACTGTTACTTCATGTCGGTTTTCTGTGATAGGGTGGTGCTCCCCGGACTAGCCGACCCATTCGTGCTGAAAACAATAATAGCTTCAGTCTGTCTCTACCACTACACTAACTAATTGTAAAAACAGATACCTCGACGGATCTATTATACTGTACTACATTATAACACAATGGGTTTGAGTAGAGCAGGAAAATATAATTGCCAGTAGTTGGCTGATAATAGTAGTGCTCACTATTAGTTAGTTTTTCGTATTACAATGTAAATGTACGATCGACAGTTGCACTTCGCGTTCAATTGCGGCGGTGAAACTGCGGTGATATCGTCGACGCAAATGTATAACGACACGGAGTGGCACACGGTCACGTTGACGCGCAACGGAGGCCACGGGAAGTTGGCCGTGGACTCGGAACGCGTCGGCGAGGCCAGCGTGGCCTGCAGCGCGCCCGTCGCGTTGGCCCCGCCGTACTACTACGGAGGGTTGCGTCACGTTACGGACAGAGCTTCGCATGCGCTATCGGTAATTACAACACTTTTTTTTCTTTTTTATTTAGGGACTTAGGTCCACGAAAAACATGTCAGTCCCATCGTCCCTTCCATAGAATCTTACCTTCCTCACTTGCAGGTTTAAGATTCCATGGAAGCTATCCTGATTTAATCTATTAATCTGTAACTGATCGATAACAGCTTTTCGTTGTGATTTATTGTGCATAAATTCCATCAACAAGTGTTGCAAGTCTTCTATCGATCCACACATTAAATAATTGGGTGATAAAATTTTTACCATAAGAAATGCAACTACAACACTTTTGCTATCACAACATTTCCAATACTTATACTATAAGATCATTTCCAACACTTATAGTGTCACGTCATTTATAACACTTATAATGTCAGGCCATTTCTGATACTACTACTGTCAGACCATTTTCAATTCTTATACTACCAGATCATTTTAGACACTAGTACAATCAGATCATTTTTAACATTTTACTGTTAGATCATTTTCAATACTCTACTATCAGATCATTTTTTTTATATTTTACTGATAGATCATTTACAATACCTTTATTGTTAGATCATTTTCAAAACTTATATTGTCAGATCATTTACAATACCATTATTGTTAGATTATTTTTAATACTTATATTGTCAGATCATTTACGTTACCATTATTGTTAGATCATTTTCAAAACTTATTTTGTCAGATAATTTATAATACCATTATTGTTAAATCATTTTCAATACTTATATTGTCAGATCATTTACGTTACCATTATTACTAGTTCATTTTCATAACTTATTTTGTCAGATCATTTTCAATACTATTATTGTTAAATCATTCTCAATACTTATATTTTCAGATCATTTACGATACCTTTATTGTTAGATCATTCTTAATACTTATATTGTCAGATCATTTACGATACTTTTAATGTTAGATCTTTTACGAAACCTTTATTATTAGATCATTTTCAATACTTATATTGTCAGATCATTTTCAATACTTATACTATCAGATCATTTTCTATACATAAGATCGTTGTCAATAGTGCTGTCAAATTACTTTTTACTTATTACGATCAGGTACATAAACATATAAAGTACATAAACATATTTACATCCCCTGTACAATATTCGGACGTACTGTTTTTTTGGTTAAATAAATAAAACATACAGAGGTATTATTTATGTCATAATATGAGACGAATGTCTCTTGAATAAAGTTTTATGAAAATATTTAGAGAAGAACTTCGCACATATACAAGTGATGATTCTTAAACATTGGCTAATAATTACCCAATAACATTACGAGTAAGTTAGTTCACAACACTTAATTTGGTTTTTGGACATTTCGAACATAAAATTTAATCGACTTATAGGGTTTCTACCAACCGTTCATGGGTTGCCTGAAAGGTCTACTGATGAACGGACAGTTCGTCACCAAAATGTCGCAGAATGTGAACGCGCTTCGATGTATCGATAATGTAGAAGATGGCGCTTACTTTGGAGCTTCGAATAATACCCACAGCAACTATCTAAAGGTAACTCTCAATCGATACTAATCGATTGTTAATTCGATATTAGTTTATAGTTTATTGTTATACATATAAATATTTAGATAAGCCAAAGTATAAGGATTTCCGTTTTTTTTTTGTTGTTTAGGACCAATTGACGAGTTTTACTATTATCAAATAAAAAAAAACATTGTTTTGTTCTTGACTATCGACGATTTTTATAAATAAGTTTTTTTTTATATATTCATAAGTCTCTATTCGTCATACTTTACCCTCCTTACGTCTAATGATCTGCAATATTTATAAACTCTTTGTCAAAAAATCATAATAATAGTGATAGTTAAAAAATGTATGATTTATAATCATTAAGTTATAATTACTTTTACAACCGTACGAGATACAAAACACTCGTTGGATCAGATTTTTGGAATAAAATTTGAAAATAAAAAGTCTTAGAAATCAATATGTCTTTGAAAATATTTTTCTTAACAACACGTAAAATATCAAACATTTAATATTTTTTTTATTATATAATAGGAAGCAAACAAACAGGTGGGTCACCTGATATTAAGTGATCACTACCGTCCATAGACACTTGCAACATCAGGGGAGTTGCAAGTGCGTTGTCAGCTTGTGTTGGGGGGGGGGGGGAGAAGGGAAGAAGGAAGGGGAAGGAAAGGTTAGGTGGGTCTCCAGAACTCTCACTAACCGGACGAAAC
Source organism: Antheraea mylitta (assembly GCA_014332785.1). Taxonomy (NCBI): domain Eukaryota; kingdom Metazoa; phylum Arthropoda; class Insecta; order Lepidoptera; family Saturniidae; genus Antheraea; species Antheraea mylitta. The sequence continues at coordinate 6,933,683 of JACEII010000036.1, forward strand.
GCAACAATGCAAGCAATGTTACTTCATGTCTGTTTATGTGTGTCGGGTGGTAGTGCCGGGGAAGAGCCGACCCATTCATGCTGAAATTATATCTTCAGCTAGGCTTTACCACCTATCAAAATGACTTAAACACACAATTATTGTATATATTACTTGTATTTATGATACGCAGCGTGTTCGATGAAAACTCTCAGGCGGTTCGACTTTTTCCGACATATCCAACAATTATCGTTAATATTTCAACCAATCTACACAAAACCTTTACAAATTTATATACTTAAACGTTCCTCATGAATTACTTTATCCACTGGTAAAAACCGTATGAAAATCCGTTCAGTAGTTTTTGAGTTTATCGCGAACAGACAGACAGACAGACGCGACAGGGAACTTTGTTTTATACTACGTAATGTTGTTAGGTGTTATTTGGTTCTATATATTGTAATATTGGTGGTGTTTTAGATAATTTAGTTTGGTAATTGTGCATAAGTGAAGTGGATGAAAAATAATTCCATGGAACATGAATTCATAGATACTACAAGAACTTCTTAGTAAGTTCTAAACAAGACTGTCACCAATTTATTAGAACGGACGTGAGGTAACAGTGCTCGCATTATTGCGATTCAGTTCGGTCAGTAAGAGCGCCGGAGGCACACCTCCCCTCTCTCCCTTCCCCACCTTTGGTGTTGCTAGTGCCTATGAACGGTGGTGATCACTTTACATTAGGTGATCCACCTGTTCATTTGTCTCTTATCTATCTAATCTAATACCTTTAAACGAGCAATCCTTGTATATTTTTACATTTGTATGTATTCAGGATTTCGGAAACGGCCTCTTCTATTTCCGTGAAACTTAGTATGCAGGTAGTTGCGGGGAGGATAAATCGATCTAGCTAAAAAAAAAAAATTTTAAGTGAGTTTTCAGGCAATGAAAATATACAGCTAGAATATAAAGGTAAATTTCGCCGGCGCTGTTAAAACAAAAATAGCTCAGATGGAAATCTGTTGCTTTGAAAATCCGTGTAAGCGCAGTTCGAATCCGAGTGACAGCAGAAGCGATATTTTTTTTATTAAAAAGTTTAATTTAATTTATTAATGTTTTAAAGAACCGAGCTTGGTTTGGTCGCCCAGGTAGCTATATAAAAAAGATAAAAAAAATAGATAATTGAAATCATCGCAAGAAGCTTGGACATAATAGACAAATTTATATTCGATATTGCCAGTAATAATGTACAAGGAGATTGGTCGTCATAACTAAAATAAAACTAAATACAGAACGATAAATGTGCGGATAAAACAAAGTCTCAGGAATAACTGATCTATGCATAGTCTATTTTACTTGTTGTAATAATATTCATATATAATATATATTTCAGTTACTAGAAAACTTCAAGGTAGGCGACGAAGTGTCAATAGCGATGGAAGTTCGACCTCGTAACTCCACCGGACTTCTGTTGAGTGTTCAGGGCAAGAAGGATTACCTCGTGCTGGAACTGCTGGAGAACGAGGTCGTAGCTAATGTGGAAAACGGCAATGGACCCTTCAGAGCCAGTTTCAAGCTCGGCAACAAGTATTCCCTCTGCGACGGCAAATGGCACAAAATACACGGTCAGTATACATCAATTATTTTTTTCTTCAGAACTCATTAATCTACTAAACAATCCTCATAATTTAATATTATCATTTCTATTATTAATCAGGCGATTTATTAAGAACCTTCTGGTGTATGTACGTACAAAAAATCGAGGTTCTTGTTAGAATTTTCTGGAACGTCTTTTACGATATCTCGAAATTCTTAGTCTATGTTATTATTTTTTATGTGCGTCAGACTACATAATGTCACTATTAATTTAAAACTTAGGGTTGGATATGGTATGTTTCTTTACAAAACCCATTTCATAGTAGACCATAACTAAATACTTTCCGACATAATCTCACTGTTAGGTCTGATTGTGCTTTATGCCATAGTTTCTTGATTATTTTTTTTTTCAAATTTCAAGTATGTAATGTAGAAGTAAAAACTAATATTTCTGTGTACAATTGTCTAATGATATTTTGATTGAATTAAGTCTATCGGACGGTAAGACAGTAATTGTTCGACTTGTAATTATAATATTTAGTAAGACTTCGCGATCTGAACCCAAGTTTAATAACCAACGAAGCGGTAGGATTATTTTCAGTCGGACTGGGGTTGCTACCACCATACATATAGGGATTACTAGCTTAGTAATATATCCAGTAGACAACATTTTCGCAGGCGTGACAGCTTAATATCAAACACAAAGGGAATTCCGTTATGAATATACCATTTTTTGGTATTTCAGTGGTAAAATCCCTTTACGTCGTGTCAGTGGGCGTCGACGGACACTTCTCTAAGCCAGGTATAGGAGCGAACATATCGACGGATACACGATCCGCTCTCTATATCGGTGGTCACGAGCGGCCTCTACACAAAGTACGCGGCGTCCGCTCTAGACGAGGATTCACCGGCTGCATCAAGAACATCATGATCGGGGAGACGCCGGTGCTGATACCCTCCACGGCAGCCGGGAGGAACACGCACATCGGTGTCTGCCCCCTCGAATAAACTTCCTCCCATTGCCCTAACATTGTGCCCTCCTCCTCCCCATCCCGTTTCGACATCTTCCCCTTCTCCACCTCCCCATCCCGTTTCCGCATCTTCCCCTCCTCCTCCCCATCCTGTTTCCACATCTTCCCCTCTCCTCCTCTTCTCGTCTTTTCCCTCTTCATTTTTCTCCTTTCGTCCCCCCATCCTCAACTCCCCTACTATTTTTTCATCGTTCTTTTCCGTTGTGCCTTACCCGCCTTTACTTTTGTGAAGTAAAAATATCAAGATTTTGGCTTAACCGTTTCTGTTTTACCTATACAAATTCTAATGATAAGAAAACAGATGTACAGAATCAAGAGAGAATCACACAACACATGCACACAGGAAACTAAAATCAATTATTAATACAAAATCAACAGTGTCTCCCTTATATACAGTTTCAAGGCAGAATTAAATATATAATGAGAAATTATGTATTATTGACACTCATTCAATTTAAAACATAAATAATATTTTGACTCATTCGAAGTACACAACGGAGAACAGACCTTTACAACATTTTGTTATCGGTATATAAGAGTACAATTTATTTTATATATAATAACTAATTTGATATCGATTATATTGCATCTATATTATATTTGTACTGTGTAAACATACCATTAGCAATGTATATTTTTGAAATAAACCAATAATAGAATACAGTTCGGTGTTTTTATTTATTTCCGATTAACCTTACCAAATTATACTTTCGTATTGGATATTTACATTTATATTTTCAGCCGATACTATAATATTTTTAAAAGTAAATGGTTTAATACCAAAAAGCAGAAGTAAATAAAAAAAATACTTCGCTGGTTAAAGCAGCCACAGTAATATATATGAATGTGATGAGTAATGCAAACAATAACTGTACTCAAATGTGGTGAATACTGTAAAAAAATGTATTCTACTTTTAATTACAATTCATTTCATGTATAATTTTTAAACAATAATCTAAAAGTGTATAATTAATTACACGCATATATCAAAATTTTTGGATACAAATAACGTCTCGATTAGGTATATTATAGACGTATTCATGTATCCAAAAGTTTATCTTACTTTTAGGTGATTTCAACACGTCACTTGGACAGGACTACGAACCTGGAGCTAACGTCTTCGTCAAGCAATTTATTCGTATATAATCGAGCAAGTACAATTATCTAATACTAGCTGTTATCAGTGACTGCGCACGCTTTTTTTAAATATATTAAATACATGTAAAATTGTGATTAGGTGCGTAAATTACCGATAGCTCTTGAGATTAACGCGTTCAACCATACAAACAGACAAACAAACTCTTCGGCTTTACATATTAGTATAGATTTTTTGACTGAATTACTTTGATTCATCTTCAAAGAATAAAAGTATATTGCTTGATTTACATATATTACATAAAATGAACTTAACTGTAATATAAATGAACAAATTATAGTTGTATCTTTTGATACTGAAGTTTTTTTTTCATATAATCCATTTGTAAACTGCGTTTTTTTCAGCTGATGGTCATGACCATTTTTATCTATACGTATGTGAACTCCGAATACAATTTGAAATAACTCTACCATGTATTATTATAACAAATAATATAATATACGCGTACGAAGTCGCGGACATAGCTAATACCTATGTTAATTTGTTTTTATCTCACTAATGACGTTAGTTCATGACAATAATTATTTTTAAGGATAAATCTATCTAACTTAGTATGAAGGTAGGTGGTTTCGGGGATGATAAATCGATTTAGCTACATTTCATTAATAGAAAAGTATATTAACTGAGTTTTCATGCAATGAAAAAATATAGATGGTAAAGGTAAAGTTAAATTGTGCCTACGCTGTCAAAATAAAAATAGCTCAGATGGAAATCGACTGCTTCAAAAATCCGTCTAACCCAATCATATTATATTTGTAATATCATTAGTCTAACCCCAATTCGAATCCGAGTGACAGCAAAAGAGATATCTTTTTTTTTTATATAAAATGCTAATTTTGTGAGGCAAACCTAACAGTTTATTTTAAATTAGAATTTTTTTTTAAAGAACCGAGCTAGGCTCGTCATCCACGTATATAACATTAACCCTTCAAAAGCCAATATTCAACTGTTTGTACAATATTTTCAGACATCTTAAACTGTTTATTTTTTCAACAATATTGTCTCCTTTGCATATAGTTTTCAATACTAATAACACTTGACAATAATGTTTTGTTGGCGATAGATGGCGCCATCAGTTAGATAAATCGCGCTGTCTTCGTCCGCATTCCTAAGGGTATAAGCACCCGCGATTTAATACTCTGTACTTACTTAAAAGCCGTTAATACTGTAAATCGTCACAGTCTTATACATTTTTTTGAGCGCTCCCATCATTTTTATTGAGATGATGATAAGGGCGTCCGGAATATGGACATTAAACTTCACTCTTAGAAATATCGATGTGTGATATTGGTTTGGTACTGTGAAGAAAACGTATATTTAAAACAATATACTCACTTATTTTGGTATGACGAAAATATTTTGATGAATTAGTAATTACAAGATTTTCAGCATTATTTAACTTTTGCTTGGGTCTTCACTTCGATTAAAACAAGCGACACAGCGTCGTAAATCGGAATTCGGAATTGACTTATTTTCATCATTATCACTTAGGGCCCATTTTTGTGTATTATTGTAAATCACACTCAATAAGGTCTTCAGTTGATAGAATTTTGTACGGCGACACATTGTCATACCGCTATTCACTGGGACAAAAGATAATAGATACGTGTTCTTGGCATATTAGACGTATTAAATGAGATCAGGAATTCTATTACGTTGTATGGACTGGCGTTATTATGCGAGTAACCTATTAAGCGGGTTCTACTGTATCAATATTTATTTTTAGCTTAATTGCTATACCTCGATTAACTGCTAATAAGTTCCATATATATTCCCAAGAGGGTTATATTAACTAAATGTAAGGTTTAAGTTCGATTTTTAGTCGATAACCGCTTTACAATAAAATAATTGGATTTGCAATATCAAACCTTTGTTCGCCTTTTTCACAAAACTGACAAAGAATATTTTATTATATTTTGAAATATAAAAATGTAACGAAAAAGTTTTTAGTACGGCAGTGGACAGGATATAGGGATGTATAACAGGCGTGAATACTCAAATGACATCTATGGGCGAGTCGAATAGGAAAACATATTCTGCCGACCTTACTTACGTAGGATAAAAGTGAGAAGATGATATAAACTAAAACAATAAGAGTTATTTCTGAGAGAAAGATTTCTTTGGTATCAATAGAAAACAAGAAGTAATACATACTATTTCACTTGCATTCGGATTATATCATAATGTCTTGTTTCACCGTCAGGTGGCACTAATTTCAAATTCAGCTGCAAATCTGCAAATATATGTAAATTTTGAAAACATTAATCACCTCTGTTATTCTGTTTTTGTTATTATTTAATTTATCGCAAAATACATATCGTGTGCTGATGTACTGAGGGTATGAAATATGATGAGATGATATGATAATGAGATATGAAGCGTCATCTGTTCATAAATACGAATAACACGAAGACTGGGTAGACGGAGGTTCTGCAACTGATATGAATTGTAGTCATGTGAAGCTGTTAATTAAATATGGTCGAAAACAACTACTTATATACCTGATTTGTTATATTTAGAAAAGATGTCATATTATCTTTACATAATATAAAGTTAATCGTTTTTGTTGGGATCTTAGTGTATCATCATGCAGTGACTTATATATTTTATTCAAGATCTTGTTACTTGATAGTAATATATAGACAACAAGACCACTTAATGGATTCAACTATCATAAGAGCTGCCGACAGAAGTGAAAACTAATAACTGTTTACTGTTGACCTTCTAAATTAATTATAATTTGAATTATTTAAATTTTATAGTTTGTATTCCTACTGAGATAATTAATATTAGTCTAGTTTTCACACCTCTAGGCACAAGGAGCAATAAATTATAAATACTTTTAACACACTACTTACTACAGTTTATTAAGTAATTAAATATATGATGAGCTGTAACCAGAATATGACATTAATAATCGAAAATTACTTGTATTGAATCGCAACGCTACCTAGACAAATTTATAAGCAGTGCCATCTAGTAACACAAAAAGCATATACTTTATATAATATTTCCATCTTATTCTAGCTATATGTGAGCCGAAGTCTCCTTGGTTTGATAAGACAAAACTTTCTAGAATGGAAATTATTACATCTTCCAATATCTGGTCCGATGCCATACCCCATACAAGTAGCGTTTTTATATTAGTGAAAAACATCTATATCTAATCAGCCTTTTAGTTATAATATAATTATATCTAATATATGAAAATCTCATGTCAGGGTTTTTGTGTTCAAACTCCTCTGGAACGGCTGTACCGATTTTATGACATTTTAATGTATATTTGGTAAGTATTAGAATTGGCCGTAAAGTATATTTTATACCTCTAGGTGATTAAGGTTTCCCTATACAGATTTTTATGTATTTTTTTATACGAAATATATAAAAGAGTTGTTGAGGTATGTTTACTTAGTACGCATATATGTTTCAACAACTCATATATCTATGAATAGTTAGCTTAGCTTAGATTAGCTCAGATAGGTCGCCAATTGCACATATCAGGCAACAGCCCAGGTTGTGCCGTGCACTCTTGAGCTAGTTGCCCAAATAAAATGGGCTGAGTGCCTTAAGCGCTCGCCTTAGTAGTCCGGCGAAGCTGTTAAGTCCTTGCTAGATCAACAGCGTAATCAGATCGAAAAAAGAAGTGCCTGTATTCTGCAAATTTTATGAAAAAAATAAGCAATGGAATACATTTCAATATTTTTTAGAAATGTCTGCCTGTCTGTCTATTTGTTTGCGTACGCATCGTTGCTAAAGTACTAAACGTATGATAAACATCAGCTAGAAAATCATAAAGCATACCCTCGAGTAACATTTTTACTAATAACTTTAGGAAAACAGTAGTTGTTTCATTACAATCGGTCAGATTAATAACAGAATTGACCGTAACTTAGTCGTATAGAATTGTAACTTTAAAAATTATTTAATCAATGTGTATTTTGTATAGCTCACTTATAATGAAGAATAGTTCAAATATTTGTACGATTTATTTCTTGAATTTACTCTTACATAGTGTGAATATATCACTTGGTTTAGTCATATCATATTATGCATAGTGCAATTCTTTATAAACATAGCTATGTAAGAGTGTCGCATTTTTTAACATGATATGTTATTGTTATCGTGACGTCCGCGCCTCGAGTGAAATTGCTGACTGGCAAATTCTTGGAACATAGGATCACTAACAGTACTCAATTTATAAATTGTATGTAATTCAAAGTTATAACTTACATGATTGAAAATAATATTGAGTATATTTTTGCGGTATTTTCTTTCTATTTTTGGTAGGGAACTACTTGTACGGACACAAATGTTTCTCCGTGACAAGCTTCTTGTGGCGGCCAGTCAGTTATCATTGTTACGTTTAGTATGTAGACGCACGCGTCGATAAATTCCTATATATATTAACTATCATACAACTTCCGAGCTATATCCAAACAAAGAATATACAGTACAGACATTTAGAGCAGTATAGTAATAAAGTTTACAGTTTATTACTTGACTTGAATACACAGCCGATTATTATGAAATAGCATGCATCGTTACTAGTACAGAAAAGGACATAGGATACCTTTTATACAAAATAAACGTAATAGTCAAATATATTTCATAGATTACTTCGGTGAGGGTCGAGTTATGTTCATAGAATCGATAACAGAACACATATCTAGATAACTTTTCGAGTTTTTTTTGTCTGTCTATCTGTTAGTACGCGCATTACACAAAAAATAGTATTCAGATTCTAACAAATTCTAACAGATTCTAACCAATGGTAATAGTTTATAACCCGGAGTCACATATACATATGTAAACTCATATAGGTGTAATCTATCTATACTATAAGAAAACTGTAACAAGTCGAAATCTGTACAATAAATATTTTTTGAAAATTTTAATCAACGTAGACTATGTTATCAATATAGAATCCAAAAATAATCTTTTTACAATTTTTGTCTGTCTGTCTGTCTGTCTGTCCCTATGCACACGCATCACTCTGAAAGTACTGAAGCAATCTTGAAGAAACTTGACATAGTGATAACTAATATTACGAGATTACATCAAATATACATGTTGTCCCATAAAACGCAAAGAGTTCTTCAGGATAAAGGATTAAAGTCTAGAATCAAAACCCGTATTACTCTGAAAGTACTGAACCAATTTTAAAGAAACTTAACACAGTGATAACTGATATTACAAGGCTACATCCAGGATACTTTTTGTCACATAAAACGCAAGGGGTTCTCCAGGATAATGAAAAATAAAAATTTATAATTAACGTAACTAGACTTTTTTGCGACACTTTAGTACAAGAGCCGGCAACATTGGAAGTACAAGAATTTTAGAATACCTGGTTCTTTAATATATCAATATATATTTTTTTGCATCATAGGAGGCAAACGAACAGGTGGGTCACGTGATGTTAAGTGACCACCACTGTCTATAGACAATAGCAACACCAGGGGTATCGCAAGTGCGTTGCCAACCTGTATATGGGGGAGCGGGAGGGTAAGGGAAGGGAAAAGAGGTAAGGGGAAGAGAGGTAGGTCTCCAGCGCGCTCACTGGCCGAAAGAAACACTACAACGCAAGCGATGTTATTTCACGTCAGTTTTCTGTGAGAGGGTGCTATTAGCCCGAACGAGACAACCCATTCATGCTGAAACCGGTTACAGCTTCAGCGTGGCACTACCACCTACACAAATTATCAATATATCAATAGACAGAATTTAGAACACCTGGTAGCTGGTTAACGTCGTTTTTTTTTTATAATTGCACGACAATGTGACTGCACTGTGCCTGATGGTAAGCACAGTGCAGTCCAAAAACAACGGCGACTGCCGAGAGATACGTCACCCTTCGTCGGTCGTCGCTGTCATGCCGGCCTGCGTAAATGCCTCTTCAAGTTACGCTTGAAGGACCCCATAGTATAGGAAGGAGGGAATACACTAGCCGGGAGATTGTTCCACAGCTTCACGGTACGGCAAAGATAGGATGTTGCGAACTTCTTAGTTCGTGCCCATATAGGGCTTACCGTAAAACTGTGGTTCCGTAGACCATCGCGCGTGGTTCGGTTGTGAAAAGGAGAAGAAGGGATTAAATTGAACAACTCTGCAGAACACTCGCCATGGTACAGACGGTAGAACACGCTCAGTGAGGCAATATCCCTGCGCAGTTGAAGCGGCTCTATAAAGTCTGTAATGTGTGCATCATTAACAATGCGGACAGCCAGTCTCTGCAATCTGCGTTGTATTTTAAATGCGTATTTTAATTTAATTAATTTTGATTTATGAATATGTTTAGAAACATTTTTTTCCAGTAACTTTTAAACGCATTTGAAAACATGATTTTATCACAGTCAGACACATTTTTTTAATAAACAATCATACTCCCGCTGATATATTTTATAAATAAAAATAATTAATTTCAAATCAATTTTTTTTCCATAGCAAAGAACAAATTTCATTTTATTAAACATTATTGATATTAAGATTTCACCATATACAATATACAACGATAAATTATGTTTATCATTTACATGTATACATTTTTACTTTCATGTATACATTTACATGTATGACTTAGGACTGACGCCATCTTAAATACATGCATCGATAACATACGCTGCTCCAATTATCGCTATCTTTATCGTGCAGCCAGTACTGCACTAAACTATAGCTATAGCTAAATTATTCTATACACATATTATTTAAATATATTTGAAAGTTAGTGAAAAAAAAAAATAAACATCCTAAAATTATTTAAAAATCAATATTTTTGTCTGAAAGGTATGATATGCACAAATAAACGCACCGTTTACTGTCAGCCAGGTAGCTGGCGTTGCATTAGCAACACTTAAGTAAAAATTCTTAATAATCGTCGTAGAACATAGTATTATATTCGTAAAGACAATAACAATATGTGTCGCCAATAGATGGCGCTACCAGTTATATAAATCGCGCTCTGGTTTTGTGTTCCTTTAATGATAGTATGACTGCTGTAGTTTTGAACGATCTATGGACGTGCTCCGTCGTCAAGTGCGCTCGAGGACACCCACAAGATTTCCGCGATACCGCTATGTCCTGCGCGACGATGCGCCGCACTAGTGCCGCCGCGTCGACTACGTCGAGTCGACGCTCTATGAAGAAAAGAGATGCCACTATGCCTCCGACTCTGTCGGGGCATTCAACACCTAGCCTGCCTACGGAACCCGCCGCCTCGATGAAACGAGATGCCAATATGTCTCCGACTCTGTCGGGACATATAACACTAAGCATGCCTACGGAACCCGCCGCTTCTACAATGACGACCTCCGCAATCCCAACTGGACTCCGCACCGCTTCGACTGTGCCGCAGCAGAAGCCACCTACGCCGTTATCGCGGACCTCGGAGACGCTACAGAGGCTGTCCGGAGAGCCGTCAACCCCGGCAGACGCGTACGAGAGTGATATACTCACTCTCGCCCAGCTAATTGTAGATGGGGCGCTGTCGGAGGGGATGACCCGCTGGATGGCGCTGTTTCTGCGCCTCCTTGAGAACGCGAGACACGGCAGGAAGCCTTCCGTCGAAGATGCATCGGCGATGTTAGATGTGATAACTGTGGAAAGTATCACTCTACCTCCGATACGAGACGATCAGGATAGCCCCCTCGGTAGAGCGCTGCGCCGGAAGCGCAGCGAGCCCGAGGCTGGGCTCGCCGTGACAACCGCGTACGCACAAACCCCGCCAGACGCCCGGTCTCCAGAAACTAAGAAGCCCAGGACGGTCGAACCGACGTAACGGTTCCCGTCACGCGATTCCGCTGCCGTTACCCCAGCGACGCAGGTGCCCATAGCACCCGCGTCCGCTCCGCCGCGTAGGGCTGATCGGGATCAGCCCGCACACGCCCCCGCAACACCCGCGCGCTCGCGCGAAACAACAAAGCCTCAGGAACAACAAACCGCGATGCCAGCGCCACAAAGCTTCCCGACGATAGTTGTGCATCATCTACCTCAATGGCATATGCACTTCTTGAAACTAGCGGAACTATTAGAAGTCCGTCAGCCGCCAGCAAGACTTGTCAAAGGAGTCTTCAATTTCTTTCCGACAAGCCACAAGGAAGACCGGATCATTCGCGATTACCTCAAGAAGATCGAGATTGAAGGCGGCGTGAGATGGTCCGGCCCCCCATCCCGCGCCGAGAGCAGCCCTGAACCACAAGCCGAGCAAGAAAGCACGGCTATTGAACTTCCGCAACCAGCAAGCACGCTACCTCGGCAGCGCCTTCCCCCGATAGTCGTGGAGCGCCTGCCCAGATGGGCAGAACACCTCAGACATCTGGCGGAGAAGCTGGGACGCGCGCCGAATGCCCGACCGTACGGGAAAGGAATACGATTCATCCCGACGGATTTAGAGGAGAGTCGTATGCTCACAGATTACCTCGCCGGCTTAGAGCGAGACAAGGGAGTGAGTTGGTTTACTTACTCACTCCCCTCTGAACGAAGCCTCAAGGTCGCAATACGCGGCCTTCCAGAAGAATCTAACCCAGACGACATAATCAAAGAGCTCCGGGATAAAGGACTGCACCCGGAATGCGTCCGGGAAATAAAAGGGAGAAGAGGAAGACAGGGGAGCATCTTCTTCTGCTCTCTGAAAAGATTGCCTGATAACACTCACTTCAGAATCTACGCAATCAAAGAAGTAGCCTTCATGAGCGTGACGATTGAAGGGTGGCGTGGGAAGAGAGGCCCGGCACAATGCCACAGGTGCCAGCAGTTCCGGCACTCTTCCCACAACTGCCACCGCCCCGTCGCATGCGTGCGATGCGGAGGCCCACACTTCGCGCACCAATGTAAGCGCCCCAAGGAAGAACCGCCAACCTGCAGTAATTGCGGGGGCGCCCACCCCCCCCAACAACTCGACTGCATGTCCGGTATACAGGAGGGAATTCAGAAACCGCAGAGCAGGCACCGCCGCCCGGTCAGGTGATACCGGTAAAGCGAAGGCGCCTGTGACGCAAACACATGTGAACGTCGAGGAGTCGGCAACAGGTAGCCTGATGGCACCCGCCAACAACCCTCCCACGCAAAGATGCCCTAGAGGACGAAACAAGAAAACCCCGCGTTCTGAAGAACGCAATAAATAGAAGGCCTGATGAAGATTAGTGGCACTTCATCCACCCATGCACAGATGCCAAAAACACAGATTCCGATGACACTATTTGCCGCCGTTACCTAATCACCTCAATGCATTTAATGCAACCAAAGGACAGGCCCGTTTTAATGGGTCTCGAAGGATAAGCCACTTTAAAAGGCATCGCCTTGTCAAGTTCCCTCGTCCGCCCCCGCAAGAAGGGGTGGAGTGAGATGACCGCCGATGTGAACGATATATGGTTAGCATTTATTATGCTATATGGTGAATTTTTGAAAGCTGCCTGTTATATCCAATTGGATATGACGGGCGCACAACTGAACGTTGAATCAGTATGGAGTCATGGACCGTTAAAAGTAACGTTTTAAACTAGGACTGTTGATATTATTAAAAATATCGGAGTTTCGATATATCAAGATCGCGAATTGCCTGATCAGGCAACAGCCCAAGCCGAGGTGTGTCGTACACACTTGAGTTAGTTTTCAGATAAAATCGGCTGGGTATCTTAAGCGCTCGCCTTACCAGTCCAGTGAAGCTGTTAAGACCTTGTTACGTCAATAGCGTAGTCAGATCGAGAAAAAAAAGCATCCGTAAGTTATGTGTGATGATGTTAAATTGTATTTAACTCAAAGAAGGTTTGATTGACATCTAGATCAATTGTAATTACAAATCATAAAAATAAAAGAAGTAATAAAGAAATTATCTTATATTATACTAATTCTCCAACAATTTAGACGAAAAATTTGTATACTTGAAATATACATAAAAAATTTCAAAGTCATTAAAATATGTATAATATTTTTTGATGAAAAAGATAATGATTTATTCGTACTAATATAAAAACATTATATTATCCTCAACCGATCTGAATAGATTTGGTACATTATTTCTTACGTTTAAAAATGAATATGTTAGAGAATGTATTAAAAATCCTATAATTTTCTTTAAAAAAATCACGTTATGTTAACCTATGTCAATTTATTAACAAAAATGACTGATAAAATATTCAATATACTATTCAATCAATATTCTGGCTAAATAAAAGTAATTGGACGCTATATCTTTTTCTTTCTTTAACTGACTACGCTATTGACCTGGCAAAGTCTTTACAGATTCACCGGACTACTGGATACCATAATATGGCATTAATAATAAAAAAATTACTTGTATTAAATCGCAACGCTATCAAGATTTTTTTAAAGCAGCGTTATCCTAGTAACAACGAAAGCATACAATAAAGTAAGCCGCGGTGTCCTTTGTGTGATACCAAACTTTCCAAAATGAAAATTTGTTTGGTACAATTAGGTGTCCTGAATTGTTTTTAGAAATATTAATACATAATGTAATATACACAATCTATATATTAAAATAAGTAATATTATATATAAGGAATACATTTTAATCGGCAAGACAATCATAAAGCATATTATCAAGTAACATTTTTAATAACAGTTTTTGTTTCATTAAAATCGGTCACTATATGAAAAGTCATTGTAATTTGAATGATGGCGTCAGGTATAAGTAAATGCATCTCAATCTTATACAAAAATATTATATAATATAATGTAGAAATAATATTTAAGACATAGTAAACGAAACAAAAATGTTTTATGTTTTTTTTTCATACAAATAACAATAAACATTAACAGAAATGAACTCCAGTCGCTAAGTAATATGTATTGAAGACAATAGATGGCGTACATGCTGTACATTGCGTCATTTTCTGAATCGCAGCAGTTTCGATACGATGTTGCACGATATCTTGAACTGAATCGAAGTGAAATTTAATGTTGTAGTCCGGTGAAGCTGTAGAGGCCTTGCAAGGCCAATAATGAAAATATAAAAAAAAAATTGTAAAATTTAATCAATTTGCACTATTTTATTTTCATGTTATTTTTATGATATATAAAAATAGATGCCGCTAAATGTATCATTTTTATTGCATTTTTTTGCAATTGCATTTTTACTGCGTTTCTTTCGGTCAGTGAAAGCGCCGGAGGCCCACCTCTCCTCACCTTCTCCCTCTCCTATTACCTTCCTCCTCCCCCTCCCCCAAAACAGGCTGGCAACGCACTTGCGACTCCCCTGGTGTTGCAAGTGTCTATGGACGGTGGTGATTACTTAATATCAAGCGACCCACCTGTTCATTTACCTCCTATGATATATTAAATTTTTTTTTTTTTTTTTTGATAGAGTGAACTGATTTTATTGAAACTAAACTTAAATATATGCTTGATTTTGGCTAGGTTTTATGGTGAACTAACTTAGTTTAGCAGTACTTTGGTAGTAGTGATGTGTGTTCAAACAAATAGACATTTGTAAAAATGATTGAAATGCATTTTATTATTTACGACACGTTACATTTACAATATTATGTGTTTAGACACTATAGACTAGTCATTGAGCATTGAGTTTATTACATGTTTGCATATGGATTATATGAATATATAAAAAAGGTGATTATGGAATTTCTAACAATGAGCATGGACAATAATAAAATTGGTTTTATAGACAATAGAACTGCTTATGATAAGTAATATACATTATGAACAGATGTAAAATACCTATGTATACCTATACAGTATTAAAGCTTGTCTTATTCTTTATATGTAACGGGCGGTTACAATAATCACAGTGGCTTTCTTCCAATGAATCAGTTAACTTCAATCAATCAATATACACCAAGTAGGTTGAGGGACTCCATGATCGGTTTGACATTCATTACTGACGATTGCTTCTTATTACAATAATTTACGAAAATAAATAAAATTGAAGCGTTTCTCTGTAGTGTTAAAATATCTGCTTTTTTACGAAATAAAATCGCCTAAACACGGAGGTATATAAAACAAAACATTTTTTTTTTTAATTCTTGTATATGCCTGGTCCGGCTAATCTTCAAAACGGTTGGACTGATTTTGACAGGCCTTTCATTCACAGATAGCTGATATAATATGGAGTGGCTTAGGCTAGTTTTATTTTAGAAAAAAAATCTAATACTTATAAATACTGCGTACCAATTGGACGAAATCAATTTGCGTAACGTCATAGTATACATGAATTATTATAATCAGCCCTGTAGTTTCTGAATAAACTGAAACATACTTACTTAATACTTTTTCTTGGTGTAGATCTAAAATGGATTGATATATTTACGAAAGTAATTTCGTAGTAATTTAAAAATCTTAACTAACGTTACTAATACGAATATGTTTGTTGTTATGATTGTTTGTTGCGATGTCACGCCTCAACCATTCAATCGATCATAGAATTCCTACCATTCACATTTGTTTTACCCGAGACAGATTAAATGTAATCTAATGCGAGCAAAGCTACTCGATTACAATGCTACCGATCGAACCATTCCAATCCTAATATACTAGCTGAGACCCGCGTCTACCTCTAAGTTTTTTATTATCTCAATTGTTTTGATATCTCAAAGGGCAGCGTTTTTTACGAAAGCTCATAGACGGCTTGATTTATTCCGACACTTCCAACAATTATCATTACATTTCAGCCAATTAAAACTTGGCCAATTATATATCTAAGCATTCCTCGTGAATCAGTCTATCAATTAATGAAAGCCGCGTGAAAATCCTTTCAGTAGTTTTTGAGTTTATCGCGAACAGACAGACAGACAGACGCGGCGGAGGACTTTGTTTTATAATATATGCGAATGTGAGTTTGCTTGTTACGTTTTCACACCTTCATTACTCAACCAATCATGATAAAACTTTCCATATCACGGGGAATAGAAAATAACATAGCATAAGCGTAGTCACTGGCAAATGCTAGTCAATCTAGAGATATTAGAAAACAAAGTAGCTTTTCGCGTCTGTATCCTTCTACACTATGAAATGTATTTATGATATAGTTTTCACTATCGTTTAGAGGATTTCATCTGAAAGGTTTTTGTTCTAAGGTTTTTGTTTAAAAAAAAAAACGATGAATTCTAATAAAGTCGATCGTAGGAGTTTTCAGGTGTTTATTTTAGGGACTCGTAGTTAAATCATTTAAGATGCATAAAAATAATATAAGTAGATATAATATACGAGTACTGATATACAAAAACCCAAGATGCGCACTTAACGTCTCACAGCCGGCACACATAAATGAGTGCATAATCTTGGATTATTCAAATCGTCTCGCATTACTTGCGCTCTTGTAAAAAGAATTTTAACTCATTTAGGTAAGGTTAATTTCAAAAATTATAACTTTATCGCATAACTATAACCATGTATGTATATCGGGGAGTTTTGCTGCCGGTTTTGAGCGCTACATTTATTCGACACTGTGCGTCTTGGGTTTCTATATGTCAAAGTATATGAGAATTTTCATATTTGTCAAACATATTTTTGAAAAATAATTGGCTATTTACGACTGAATATAAACGAATAAGGTATTAGCCCCTACCCGACAAAATATATCGCTTATGTTTGTCACTCAATGTAAATGAATATTGTTGAAGAGGCTGATGGGATCGTGTAAATTGGCCCCACCAAGATTATGCGGTGTATATAATAAAGAGTGTAACAGCGGTAGGTGGCTTTGCCTATAATTAAATAAAATAATTAAAAACCTCAAATAAAATCGTGGAATGACCTGCAACTCAGCACCATGTATACGGAGCAACGGCGTATCAGGCGAAATGTGGTGTCTGCGGATTCTTTAAATATGAACCTTCTTTTCTGAAGCGGTCGGTACAAATATTATATATGAATTCCAATGCGCTTATTCCAATACGGATACCATATAAGGTATACGTTCACACAATATATATTTTAAAGCGGCGTAAAAGCGATGTGGTTTGGAACGTGGTGGTGTAATATGCGTAGCGATGTGATATGTCAATTTGAATTGTTCTTTTTCTTCTTGTTTCAATTTTTTTTCACACTGACATTGATGTCAATGGAGGAACTGTATGAATAAAGTTCCTATCTAATGCGTCTGCATGGTCCATACTTCATCAACGAGATCCAGACTAGAAACACATCTCATTATCTGGAGCGCAGCTATTAAATTTATTTATAAGGGGGCAACCAATTGTTTTTTAAATAAAACAATTGTTCTCTATAAGATATTGAAAACGATATGAATATTAAAACTGTTGATATGATCTTGTTTACATTTATTTGATTGAAATGAAATCTGCAAATCGAAACGCTAAAAAATGGACTGAAATAGTTTGAGCATTTTGGACACCACATTAATATATACATTCGTGTAAATCCTGGACGAATTGCTGGATTAAGTTACTTTAGTGCTCAACTTTTTTAATGACAAATTCATTATCCGGTTTCATATCATAACATAGAAGTATATGCGTTAGTCGTTTCGATGAAACAAAATACTATATTTTAATAATAATAAATTTAATTCGTCGATTCATTCAAATCATGATCACCAGCCTGTAAAAGACCTACTGCAGGGCTATAGGCGTCTTCCCGAAGAAAGGTATGAGTATAATCACCCGCGCCAGCCCACGGCGTATTAGCGATAACAAAATCTGAGAAACCCATGTTTTCTCATCTGTCTCTCCACATACAGTCGTACCACAAGAACATTTCTCAGGTTCAGGTTTCGTTATTACCAATTTAAATTAGTAAATTTACGCAAATTCCAAAAGATTCGATAGTATATGCCGGGTTATAACCTGCGTACATCGGAATAATATTTCACGGGAAAAGTCACTAGACCACCACGATTCGTTCAAATAATGTGTAATTGTTAACAGATATTGAAAATTATTATAATAAAAATATATATTGCCTTATATTGTACTAGCTTATGCTACTTTGGGCTAACACTAACACGCAGCGGAAGCTTACAAAAGGAAAAAATACCCAATTTTGAATCTTTCATCATTGGTGCTCCATTGCTATTGATCTCCGCACGATTATATACAGCCTATAGTATTCCTTGATAAATGGGCTACCTAACACAGAAAGAATTTCAAATCGGACCCGTACTTCCTGAGATTATCCCCTACAACACAATCTTACAAACACATTTTAAATAAGAGTAAGTTAAATTAATCGGACGGTTCTTAACTCCAGGCATATACATATTACATATACAGGCTACTTAATTGCTAGTCAGACAAACGGCCATTAGATACTTAATCACTATGCTATGGTCATCTATGCTATGGTATGGTATGGTATGGCACTGTGCTATGGTCAACTCATTTTTTCCTTTGAAAACTAGAAAATTCAAACCTCAGCCATTATCGCATTAATTTGTCAAAATCTTATGTAGTTTCTTTCACTGTTCTACTGTTCACTGTATAGGACAGCAACTGTTCTATTTCTGATGGTAGCAAAGACAGTGCAATTTAAATAAAAAACGGTGACCACAAAGAGGTATAAAATCCATTGGCTGTTGGATGACTGATCCTGACAAACTAAAGGACAATCACAGTGACTGATCTAGCGATGTCGGTACAGCGGTCGCATTAAAGTCTGGTATACATAATGCGAACATACATCCCGTTTTGAGCGGAATAACCCCGCTTTCAGGTAGTCTATCCCGTTGTCACTAGGGACCATTCAAGTATTATGTAAGTAGAATATTTATAATTTTGACCCGCTGGTCAGCAAAAGTAAGCAATATTCTTAACCCTCCCCCCCATAATTACGTAAACATTTATATAAGTATATTTAAATCTCTAGTAACTCAGTAAATAAATACTGCTGACGTAATCAACGTTCAGACCCCCCAACCCCTATGTCGTCAAAATAAGCAAATCAAGGACCTCCCTCCCCCCATCAGTGATTACATAATACTTGAATAACCCCCTAAGGACAGTAAACAATGTCCCGTTTTTGCAAACAGACTAAATATATGAATATATATTTTCTTCTGTTCAGCTGCCGGAATACACCAACAGGTGCTTGACGACTGATTTTCGAATTGACAGTGGTATCTAGCTTAGAAAAAACCCATCATGTTGGTTTTATCATGACATTTTCCGCTCCGAAAGCCCGAATGTGCTACAAGAATGCCAAGCTACGTCATCGATGCTGTGTACGAACACGCTATCAACTGAGCCATCATGGCGTCTGTCTGTTTGTTACATTTTACCGCCATAATTACCAAACCGATCAGCATGAAATTTTGGGCACAAGCTCCCAAGGGTAAAACATGGGCATGGGTTAAATTTCATGCAGAAAATCGACTGCCGCCATATGGATAGGTTAAATATATGTTAACTTGAGTGAAGTCATGGACAAAACCTAGTTTTAATTCATTGTTGTCATGCCCTTCTATTTGAATTTATGGTAGAAAGAATGATTCTAGTTACAAATATGACAAGAATGCCGTTTTGACTATAAAAATAATCGGGCATATATATATGTAGACGAGAAGTGGGTGAAAATCAAATAAGTCCCCCCCCCCCTCTTGAATATAATATTTTCTTAATAATAGAATTGTTTAACCAATTCAAATAAAAAAGAATTATCAAAATCGGTTCACAATCGACGAATATATCAAAAAATATACCTACATAAAAAAAAGAAACACATGCACGCGATGTCGGTTAATTAAACAATAAAGCAAAGCGTGAAAGAAACAACAACGCAAATGTAACATATTTACACATCTTCGATCTTTGAAATTCAGGTACAATCTGTTTAGAAAATATCTATCATTACATCCAACGAAATTACTAAGTATAAATTTGGATTGATTACGCAATAATATATATAACTGTTCATAAGAATCGCATAAAAAATCTATGTTATTTCAAACTACCCGATAGAGGATACGCCTTACAATAGCTTTATCTCTAGCGTTCCGCGTCTCAGTAACAATAACCTTGAGATTTAATGCAAGGTTAAACTTTTATAATGTTATTTCATGCAACGAAATACCCGTAGGGACGTTTTAAAGTGATTTTTCTTGCAAAAAAAACTTGTTTTATATCGTAAATGGGGTTGGAAGTAAGGGATTGAATATAAAAAAAAATTATAATAAAATGAAAAAATAGGTTTATTCGTTGCCACATAGTTATTAATTAAACACATAGGTACACACCTTGTTTGGGGGTATCGAATTCATGACGTCAGTTTAAATAGCAATAGGGACAAACACACACACACACACATATATATATACAATTAATTTTGGGACGTCAGAGTTTTATTTCAAACAAAATACTTATATGCAATTTTATTTTCATATAACTCACCCTCAAATGACGCTAAGGTTTTCATTAAGTGTTCAATTTTTTTGTTGTAATATATAAATCTTTTCTTCATATAATGTTTGGTATTAACATAATACAAATGTATAGATTCGGCTTATGTTGGGATTGAGTGCTTAACAATATGGCTATATGTATAACTTTATGTATGTATGTATATCTAACAAGACGATAGTTTAAGATATTCTGATAGTTCAACGTAGGTACAAAATTGTTTACAAATACATAGAAATAATATGATAATCCACTCAATATAAATTTCTTCGAACTCTAGGTTTCAATTCTAGTCAAACATAAGTCATTATTATTTGTTTGTATTCTATATACCTGAAGCCTGATGCGTAATATAATATTCTTTTAGATTACCTATGCATGAAGATCTTATATCATCTTCATAGCCTGACTCTAACATGATATATTAATGTCTAAGTTTCTAAGTGTAAAATCAATCAATTAACTCTTTATTAAATAAAGCAATATTTCAAAATATTGAACGATACAATTAAAACCTTAAAAATATGTATACATATAGTAAAAACGTACAAATACATCTATACTGTTATAATTTATTCATATAACTCATTATACAGATTTAATTAGAATTACGTGTTATTATAGGAAGAATTTGAATATAGACTGAAACTGGAAATGAAATAATTATGGTTAATTTAATTTCTGCTGAGATTGCACCTAGGAGTTATTTAAAAAGCGATAGTTCATCCGTAAGCGAATATGAATATATATATATAATTATGGAAAATAATTAAAACGTAGTTATTTTTTTTTTGTTTTTCCACAATTCGAGGGTATTCGCTTACGTTGTCTGACACTTACCGCTTCAAATCACTGTTATTATAATTTCAATTATACAGATTACATATTAACGACAAGTGCAATGTTGTTGTACATTCAAATTTTTAATTATTATATATTGAGTAGGTTTTTTTTCATAATTTTTTCGACGCTCCAAACGGAGGTACATTTAAAAAACTTATCTCCGGTAACAGTATATAGTAGCTGTCTAAGCAACATTAATATAGGCCGGGAGTTGAGAAACTTGTATTTGTTTTATTGTTATAGAAGCAGTGTTAAGAAAAATCAATGTAGTACATAAGTACTAAGTTGTGTTGTTTAAGTAATAAATACTGAAACCAAAGGCAGTATTAAATTGAATTAGAGTTTGGGAAACTTAGTGTTTTATCCAACACGCGACTTCTTCACATTAAATTACTATATAAAACTTAATAACAATAAGATTTACCTGAATGCCCCCAATGGAGTGTTATGTATATGAAAAACATAAAAACAATCTTCATCTATTATAATAAAAATGTGAATCTAACGTGTCTGTACTTTTTCAATTTTCGTGAAAAAAAATGTTGTAGGTATCTAGGAATAAGTAATAGAATACATTTCGATAATTTTTAGAAATGACCATCTCTGTCTATTTATTTGTCTATCAGTCTGTCTGTTTGTTCGTATCAACACTCACGTTTTTTTCCTCGATCTGACTACGCTATTGTCCTAGCAAGATGTTAACATCTTCACCGGACTACGATTGTATCAACACGCATAACTGCTAAAGTATTGGGTTCTCACTAAAACCTAACCAAGAAAATCATAAAGCATATACTCGAGAGTAACTTTGTCTTTATTTCATTAAAATCTGTCCTCTCTCTCAAAAATATTTAATAACGACGCGGCATAAGTAGATAAGTAAATGAAATAAAACCTATACCTATAAATTATGTTCATATAGTCAAAATATATTAAATAATTTACATACAAATAATAATATAATTTCGGTATAATTACATTTTTCTATGCAACTCCTCGACCACACTAGTAGCAGCTACATAAGCATTCTGACGACGCACAGTGGTTCGAAAATCGATATACGAGACAAAGGTATCGAATGCAAAAGTGATTTGATGTTTGTTTTATACGATAAAAATCATAATTCTAACCATTATTACGTTATAAGGTAAGTTTTAGAAAAAGATCCTATTTTTTATTGTATGGAAAATAATTTTAGCTCTTCTAATTTATCACCAAAATTTATCGATTGCTATTTAATTTATTTGTATGTGATTATAGATAGGACCAAACGTCTCGATCAGACGCAATTAACTAATATTTCTTATTTCTTAAAGAACAAAAAATATGTGGATTCAGTATATTTTTATCTAAATTTGTAATTATCAACGTAACAATTTTAGTTTGAGGTAAATTTCGATAAAGCTAAAATTTTCACAGAGGTCCAAGTACTTTTCTATTTGTAAATGAAAAGTGAATGTCAAATGTAGATTCTTTTTCCTAGACGCTTTCGGTTGTGAAGCCTCAAATGCGTGAAATAAAGTAACCTTGAAATAAAAAAAATTATACACTAATATAACACATGAAACATACATCTGCTACCATGCAACTTTCTTAAGTTTAAATAAATATACATCTAATAATAATGCCTTTAAACGAGCAATTCTTATATTTGTATATATTCAGGATCTCGGAAACGGCGTCATCTATTTCCGTGAAACTTAGTATGTAGGTAGTTTCGGAGACGTTAAATCGATCTAGCGAGATTTTATTCATAGAAAACTATTTTATTTGAATTTTCAGGCAATGAAAAAATGTAGTTAAAATATAAAGGTAAATTTCGCCGGCGCTGTCAAAACAAAAATAGCTGAGATGGTAATCGGTTGCCTCGAAAATCCATGTAACCCCAGTTCGAATCCGAGTGACAGCAAAAGAGATATATATTTTTAATATTTTTTTTTTGTAGAAAAATATTAATTTTATAAGGCAAACCTAATAGTTTATTTTAATTTAAAAATGTCTTTTAAAGAACCGAGCTGGACTCGGTCGCCCAGGTACTAGCTATTAAAACTATCCGGCTACTATGACACACATTTTGTTACAGGTCACTAAGTATTATATATAAAATTCAGCTTGTCATATTATGTAACTATTACTTTATGGGTTGTATTCTGACATACATCACGAAAATGATTGAGAGTTTTATTCTGCTTTTTATTATTATTTGTGAATTCTGTTTTTCAGATGATAATAATAATAATAATAGTTCTGATTGAGATTATTATTATTTCGGTAAATGATTATTACACTAACGATAAAAAAAATTCTCAGTCGGCTACAGTTTGGCAAGATCAGTGATTTACTTTATCGAAATTTGTCTAAAAGAAGTATAAGAGAGACTATTATAACTCCTAAGACTATTATAATCAAGAATTCTATTATAACTTTTTACTCTAAAAAACAAAACATAAGATCGAACATTCTAGATCTTGTCTGAATTTTTCTGATATTGAACCACTATGCGACGTCGCTATGTATGTATGCGACGCCGCTATGTATGTAGTTTCTTCCCTATATAAGCCCGTGTTTATGCATTGGCGGGGCCATTCCGACAGTGAGCTCCAGAGGAACAAGCAACTACAAGTAAGCTCTCTGTTTCCATTTTTATTATTATTTTTATTTTATTTTTTTCTTATTAAAACGAATTGTACTTATTTTGAAAGAGATTTTAATCGTTGTTATTTCAGATTATTTTTAAATTATATTCTTCTTATAAATTGGAATTATTTTTTATAGAGATTTTAATCGTTATTATTCTTTCAGCTTACAAAAGGAATAAGATGGGCCGGAGCTCTGCCCCTGGGCGAGCTCCGGCCCATCGCAATGACTGTGATCATTGATGTGGTTAGGTTTTATTTGGTAAGTAGTATCTACCTATCGCTGAATATTTTTATTACTTATGTACTTTAAGGTGCGATTTAATTTTTTTTTTTTTTTTGCAGTATATAACTCCCAAACAACATATGCTACGTGACGCAGTGATAGATTAATGCTTCACACGACTGTCGCTGCAATATATTGTAAGTTTCTATAAATATTTGATTGCTGAATATTTTTATTACTTATATATTTTAATAAGGTGTGGTTTTATACTTTTTTTTTTCAGGAAACTCCCTTTTTCAGGAAGTAACTCCCTAACAACATATGCGACGCGACGCAGCGATAGATAAATGATTCACACGACTGTCGCTGCAATATATTGTAAGTTTCTATAAACATTTGATTTGATTTTCTTGCATGTTTTCTAGAAGTGGGCTAGTGTATTATTTTAAATCTCGTTTTTTTTAGAATATCAACGTCACGACCGGTCTAAGACCAGACAGGGAGCTATATAACCCGTACGGCGACCGGCGTTGGTCGAGATGCGGCGATTGGCGTTGGTCGAGATGCGGCGATTGGCGTTGGTCGAGATGCGACAATCTACGTTGGTCGGAGTACGGTGATCGGCGTTGATCCGAGTGCATAACCGGTACGAATCGGGAACCCGAGACCAGAAGATGTAAGATCAGATGCTTGGAATATCAATCCTGTATGGCTGGAAGATAATCTCTGGACGAAGTCTAGGCCGATCGGAACGTTGACTAACCCATATTGACTTTTTTTTGTAACATTTTGAAATTGTGTCTAGGAAAAACAGAATATCCTAATTCTGTAAGTATTTTTTTGTTGTGTAACTTACTGTGTTAATTTTAGGTTTTTTTTAAGTGTTAGGTACATAAATTGTTTGATAACTTTTTGGTGTGTAACTTACTGTGTTAATTTTAGGTTTTTTTAAGTGTTAGGTACATAAATTGTTTGACTACAAGTTGGTCTCGTTGGTCTCTCTTGTTTATTACTATTTGGTCCCTACCATCGGTAATCGTTCTGTCATTGTATAATTGTAAGTCCCAGTTTAGTTTAGTTTGATGCTTTGAACTATAGTGTCTCAAATTGTTTAGTATAGGCAGCGCTACATGGCTACCTAGTGAACTTTATACGGCTTCGTAAATGGTGCGGGCTACGAAAATGAACCTGTGTTTAGATGTAAGTAATCGTCTTGTTTAGTCCTTCATGATCATTAAGGCTCTGATCATGAAGGATTATCGTTAATTCGTCTTGTTTAGTGAGTAAGGAATGTTTAATTATTTTGATAACCTTCATGATCATTAAGGCTCTGATCATGAAGGATTATCCTGAATCAATCATTATTTTGATAACCTTCATGATCATTAAGGCTCTGATCATGAAGGATTATCCTGAATCAATCATTATTTTGATAACCTTCATGATCATTAAGGCTCTGATCATGAAGGGTTATCCTGAACCAATCAAAACACGTAACAGCGCCACTTGTCCTTTTTTAGTAATTAAGGAATAGACTAGCATAGTAATTAAGGAATTCTTTAGTGGAATAAACTAGCGTATAAAATACTGTTTTTTATTTATTGTTCTACCCTTTATTACATACCCCTCACATAAACATTACAACAATATTTAGAAGTACACTTCTTTGCATACTTCTTTACAATTAGTTATTAGCTTGTTGGTTACACGATACCATATTGTTAGAGTATGTTTGAACGCTTGTAATGAGCAGAAGATTTCGGTGAAAAAGAACATCGTCATAACACTGCACTATGATGGTAGTCTCCCAAATAATACACCTAATTCTAACAGTTGTACTTGAGATCATAAATTTAATAAGATATTACAAAACTATATTAACATTGCCGGTGTATACCAAGACAGGAGACAAAAAACAGGGTCTTACTCTCAATGTAAGGAAATCTCGTTTCCTTTGTGCACTAGTATATGGAGTTTTCCTGATATTTTATTCTGTTAGAATAGATTTTTTATGCATCGGATTTACTTTTTTCCCCCCAACAATTGCTTAAGGTTACTTAATGTATATCTCTCAATTATACCTGGGCTATATTCTTTTTTTTCTCGAACTGACTACGCTATTGTCCTAGCAAAGTCTTATCAGCTTCACCGGACTACGCAATACTCTATTTCTCAGTTATATAAGGCTAATAAAATCTAATGATAAATCGTAGATACAAATAGTAAATTCGTTTATTCGACTTTTAACATAGAAGCTATCAAATAATGTCAGTGGCGCCATCTCTTAGTACATTGTTGTATTATATTCTCTTTTCATGTAGTTACTGCTAAATTATTTACCGCGGTTTTCTTTTGTTACGGACTCTGAAAATGTAACTAAGAGATGTCATTACAATCTAATATGCCGCATCTCGAAATTTATTTATTCAATGATATTTAAAAGTAAAAGGCTTACTTAAAGTTGTTCCAATTTTAATGACGACGGGGCGTAAATACGAGGGAAAGTAGATTAGTAAATGGACTTAATACATTCAGATAATTTTATTAATTACTGTTTTTCATATATGATTCCACGGGGCCGAAGTCGGGGGCACAGCTAGTTTATAATAAATTCAAACGTTTCAGCCAGTCAGCCAAAGAAGATGACATACTCGAGATCTGCAAACCTTTTGCCTACCCACGGTCGATGACTCATTCCTTGTTTATATATTCTCCAATATGAGAAATACAGGTCCAAATAATTAAAAAATTAAGTTGAACTTTAAGATCATTTCTTTGTAGTAATAACGGTTAATACCTTCCCCTAAAAATGCATTCAGTTAAAAGTTCCTAAAGAATTTTGCATCGTACAAAAACCAACGAGCTTTTATTGTGCTAAAAAATGCTGCATACTATAGCATCGTTCCACTATCGGCGACTCACTTTAACTTTTATATGTAGTTTCGAAAATACCAACTGGTGCTTTGAGTGCGCCCACGCGAGTAAACAACTGCGCAACTGCAAACAGATTCCCTTTACTAACGTTTACTATCATATCTTTATATTCTTTTTTCAAACATATACCCATCGGCTTTACGAGACTTTATTTGTATAAACGTACGTGTAACTGCCCACGGTTTCCCTTGCGTCATCTATTCGGTATTTATCTATACTAATATTATAAAGAGGTAAAGTTTGTGAGTTTGTGACGTTGTCTACCCGATTAGGCCTCCCACAGCAGCGGCTTAAGCCTAGGTTCGATCCTTCGGTAGGGAGCCCTTGAGTGCGTTGCTTGGGCGATACGGTGACACACAAATATACATCACCGCTACAACACTACACGATCACCCCCACACACGTGCACGCCTACACGCTTACACATGAAAGTGGAAGGGTTTACTTTTTTTTCCCTTATCGAACTGAAAAACTCTCAATTTTCCGATAATAAATATATGGAGGAGTTGTTGAGGCGTGTATGCTTGGTACACATATACGTTTCAACAACTCATACATATATGAATAGTTAGCTAGGTTAGCTAAGATAGGTCGCGATTTTGCATGCAACAGGCAACAACCAAGCCGAGGTGTGCCGTGCGCACCCTTGAGCTAGTTGCCAAAATAATATCGGCTGAGTGCCTTAAGCGCTCGCCTTAGTAGTCCGGTGAAGCTGTAAAGGCCAATAGCGTGGTCAGTTCGAGAAAAAAAAAGCGAAGTCACTTCGAAAAAAAAACTCTTACTTACGTGGGGTAATGATAAGAAGATGATGATTATATGAAATTTCGCACACCTAGGCCGAAGGTTATTTAATATTAATTTGTCTATACTCGACACTGGGTGTCGCTAAGCCATACAGAATAATAACAAAATCATCGCCATTTATGTAGACAGCCAGTATTATCGTATATTAGTTGTATAAATGTATTGTTATAGATTATATATGCCAGAAAGTGATATCAAAGCCACTAACAGAAGTTAATATAAAGTATGTAGTCAGAGTTGAAGTGTTTCCATCTAGGGATGTACCACGCGGGAAATCATAATGTAGGCAAAGGAGTGGAAACAATGCACTGTGATAGCCGAGCGCGGCCCTAAACGCCGGTTCATAGTGTGCGTGAAGTGATATTTGGCCACCGAAGTGTGTGTTATTATGAGGTGACCATAAATAAAGAAGGCGAATACACCTTGGCTTTTTTTAAATAAATTAATGTTTGTGATAATATTTCTAATTTTGTTTATAAATATGTAATTTTATCTATAAACTAGCAGTCGAGCAGACGTTGTCCCGCCCAAATAATAAAAAAAGCTACACAAATAACACACTTAAACTTTCCTCACGAATCACTCTATCTACTGGTGAAAACCGTAAAAAAACATTCAGTGGTCTTTGAGTTTATCGCAGATAGATGGATGTAACAGACGACTTTGTTTTATAGTATGTAACGATTATGTGGGGTGTGTTCGCGAACTATAAAGAATAACCCTTTTAAAAATATATTGTTATTACAAATTACAATTCACCTATATCAGATTTAAAAACATTCTTAGTTCCAGAGACATTTCTGTGTCTACAGTTAAAAATGTGTGACCATAGTGCCTTAGAGTTGGGAATTAACATGTGAGTTGGTTCTCGCAATCCAACGGTGGTGACTGATACCAAATTTTTTGTTTCTATGTAACATATATAGTTCGAAATTTAGACAATTGGAAATCCATACTTTCTGTACATCACGGTAATGATGGTATGCCGAGACTTTGGATACTTAGAATCATTTGTGGTAACTAAGTACAGTAGGTAAGTGGGTGCAATGCATTTAGTTCTATAACGGGATGGGCTAGTTTATTTGGGTTGAACAGAGGTGGTTGAGTGGCAAACTAGTGTTGATCTGTTAAGGTGTCGTGGCATTGCTGGCTAACTTCTTTTTCGTAAAAACTGTACTTCGTGTTTTCATCTATAGTTTTTGAATATCGAAAAATAGTGTATGTAGCATTATCCTTAGAACAGTAAGTTATTATTTTTATTATAGAACATATTCATACGCTACATTAATAAATATATGTTGAAGTTATATATATTTTCAGATATTTATGAACATTCATCAGAAATTTAGCGTCGTGCGGAAAGTATGTGTGGGTTAGTATGCGCGTGCTTACATTTCACCTTTATTGTTATTATCGTCAAGTTACATTCGTATGTCCGTTTATAGAGAAAAAACATCTGGTAACACAATGTTATCTTATTTTTCAGTCAGTTTGAATCAATTACCAGTTTTTACTAATAAATAAACGTAGGAAACAGATATAATATTACCATCACTAACGACATTATTTCTTCGGCAACATTAGATGGTACTGATAGATGATCGGACAGTATGGAAGCCACACTTTCAGTTATTGCTGATTCACAATTAAATGTAGAATTTCATATAATATGCGGTATTGTAGAAAAACATTGAGCGTATAACTTTACGTACAAGAAATAGAACGTTAAGTACTAGATAAATATTAGTCACAAAGCTGTCACCTCTTCAACAAATAGAAGGAAAAAGCAATATCAAAGGTAGACTTGCAATTGAAATCACAAGTTCAGCCCATATAAAAACCAATTGAAAGTTCAAAGGCAATTATAAGGAAACATAAAAGGAAAATTTCATAAAAGATATATTTATAAACTTAGCGGTTGGTAAAAAATCTTTCAGTTCTACAAAAATTAACCTGTGAATAAAAAAGAGATTAAAAGATCGTTTTCTAGTAGCCTCCTTGGCTTCGACCTGCAAAGTAGTAGAATATGTTTATCTTGTATATGAAAGAAAACAATAATAATAAAAAATGTACAAAAATATATATGATGATAAAAAAAGCTTTTACATACTAACTAGTAATTCAAAAAATATACTCTATAAATAATAAAATACTTAATTATGCCGTCTGTGAAAGTGTAGAAAATATGTATTTTTTAATCAATTTAAATGTATTATATATTTACATTCATAATCTTCACATCAAAAAAAAAAAATCGAATTTTAAAGCAATACTCTGTTTAAATAGAACGGTAGATGTTAAACGTTTTATCTAGTAACATTATAACCAGACTTTGCTTACGTTTTAAAAAAGTAAAGATCAACATGTTTATAGGAATGTATAAACTAACGATACAGCATGCACGATCTTTTGAAGAGAGATTTATGTAATAAATCCGCGTGCTTGCTCACGTCATGCGTAACCTACTCGGGTGGTATGCAAACGGCACAGGTCCCGTGAGCGGCACAATTTATGGAAAGCATTCCGCTGTTTTCCTTTTGTTTTTTTTTTATTTTCTCGCTCAGTACATAGTGTCGTTATATGCTATGCCTCTTGGGTGGAAAAGGTTGAGTATAAAACGCTTGACTACAAGTTTCTATCTCTTCGTAATAACTGGTTTTAGTTGGTTATATAAATCGGCTTCTCATCATTTGTGTCTTTCGGATACTAGGTCGTTTACCTGATTATCATAAGTGTAATAGGATTATAGACTCAGTAGGATTTTAGGATTCAGTCCCTGAATATTCTTGATGTGTAATATTTTTAGGCCACATTCTTACGTAGTGTGAAAATTGTGGCTTAAACACTAGTTTATTAAATCATCTACTGAGTGTGGTTAGTTTATTGTTATTTTTATTAAATTATAGTTGATTTACCAAACGACACATGAAAATCAGCTGATGCTTGCTCCTTAATTCTCGTAAAAACATAGAAAGAATGTCATGAGAAATATACTTTTCTGGATTGCTTGTATTATTACTATGTTTTCGTTGCAAATACTTTTAGAATATTTCTCTTCATTGCATGATATTTTTGTTACCTTTTATAATTATTAGGTACTTCATCCCAAAGTGAAATTCTAGTTTTATGTAATCCAGGTGATACTCTGCCTATAGAGTGCTTTGTCAGCGAAAATTATAACGAAATCGGTTAAAAAGTTTCGTATATCAGTCCGGACAATTAACAGATAGATTAACTTAATTTATATGTATGTAGATGCAATCAAAATAAACTTATAAAAATTAAATGAACAATTCGTTTTTGTTCCCAACTATTTTTCTGCCCTAATAAAACAGGAAAGTGCGGAAAAAGCTAAACGAATTTATAACAACAAAATTAGCAAATATCTCACCGAGCGCGCTCGGGGCCCGAGAGTTTCCAAAATGCTAAACTAAAACTAAATAAGTGACCGAAAAATGTTGGCGCCGAAACCGATATACTGGGAGCCGCGTCAAGCCTTAATACTCCCAACTTATACGGTCTTTTACATCGTAGGAAGAGAGCGAGGGGCAGGTCAACGCCAACTAGACAATCCAAGTAGAAAAACAAGGCGCTTAATCCAAAAACTTCCTTAATTACGCCAACACAAAACTAACTCCCTGAACGAATTAAGTATGAGATGAAATTAGGTGAAATCCGGTAACAGTTTATGAATACAGCCCCTAACGTAATGGGATTTAACCCGAACAACACATGTTTGATTCTTCAATCATATTAATATTACGAAACAAAGTTGATGGCAATGAAATCCATAATGAAAAATTAGGGTGAATGTTACTTTACATTTCCGT
The DNA here is from genome assembly GCA_014332785.1 of Antheraea mylitta. NCBI lineage: Eukaryota > Metazoa > Arthropoda > Insecta > Lepidoptera > Saturniidae > Antheraea > Antheraea mylitta. The sequence goes on from JACEII010000036.1 coordinate 6,966,039, forward strand.
TTATTTTATATTTACGTGTTTGTGAGCGCCTCTCATTGTCGCTTGCAACCGCCAACCAATGATACTTTTTAGTAAGACGTGACACCGACTATATAATTCCAAGTAGAAGTGCGAAATAACGTCCACCCTAATTTTTAATGTATTTTATAGTAATAAAATGTAATGAAAAATTTATATAGACTAGACTAGACCGTATACTTTTTTTCTTCTTCTGTTCTATAGAGTCTTAGTCGGCACCTTTTTTTTGGTTTCGTTTTTTTTTATTGTGTACGTTTGACGTATCTGTGAGCAACTATTGGGTGTTTTTATTTAGTTATTATCATTCACGTCAAAAAAGTCTAAGCAACATGCATGATATTACAAATTTTACCATTTATATTAATTAATTTCTAAGTATTTACTCAAACAAAGTGCGTAGGTAAGTAAACTTTTTTGTTATTGATGACATACTGGCTAGTTGTAAAAAAAAAATTTGATTATGTTTTGTTTTTTCATAAAATTCAAATGACTGCGAATTTGTTTGAATTTAAGTGCGTTTTAATTGCTACGTTTAGTCTTGATTTTATAATTTTACCAACCATTTAAATAAAGTTAGTGACAAAACTGAATTGTTAGATATTCTTTACGTCATGAAGCGACGTCATTTGATGGCAGATGAAATGCAAAGAGCTGTATGGATGTTGCAAGCGGGAAGTAATCAATCTCAGGTATCTCGACATTTTGGCATTCATAGAAGTGTTATTTGTCGTCTTTGGCAGCGCTACAATAATACAGGAGAACCCGCTGAACAGCATCCAGGCCGTAAAAGGAGTACAACCACTCGGCAAAACCGGTACATACAACTGACTGCAAGACGCCAGCCGATGTTAACCGCTCGAGAGATAAATTTGAGGCTACAAATTTCAAGTGGTGTTGATGTAAGTCCTCAAACTGTGCGAAATCGACTGCATGAGTACGGCCTACGAGTTCGACGCCCAATCAGGTGCCCACCGATACGTCACGGTAATCGCGCTCACCGATATGAATGGTGTAGAGAACACATAACATGGACCCAGGAACAATGGGATAAAATTATGTTTTCCGATGAGTCGCGATTCGGGTTTAAGCCTGATACAAGAAGGGTGCGAGGGTATCGTCAGCCCGGAAATACTGAAAGGGTAAAGTGCGTTCAGGAAGTTCATCCATACAGCGGCTCAACAGTTATGTTATGGGCGGGTATTATGAAGAACAGGCGAACTGAGCTCGTTTTTGTAAATGGAAACATGAATACTGAAAATTGCATTGAAGATATTCTCAGACCTTATGTCTACCTATTTGCACAAACCTTTGGCTCCGATTTTAGGTTAATGCATGACAATGCGCGTTCACATACAGCTCGGCGAACCAGTGAATACTTTGCAACGGAGAACATCCGGGTATTGCCCTGGCCTGCACAATCGCCAATCTCAACCCCATCGAGCACGCATGGGAAATGCTCCAGAGACGTGTTTTGAAGGACTTGGATGGAGCGACAACAACCCAACAGCTGAAGGATTTGCTACAATCCCATTGGGAGCGAATACCGCAAGATGACATAAAAAGTCTCATTAATTCAATGAATAATCGTTGCCGACAAGTTCTGAATAGCAGAGGAGACCATACGTTGTATTAAATTGTTCTATTCTTTCACAATAAATACATTTTCTTTAGAAATTTCATTTTGTAAAAAAAGATTAGTTTCTTATGTATCTTAGTTTCTACAGTATATTCTAATATTGTTCATTTCTGTTATTAAAAGAACTTATAAAGACAACAGCTGTTATTTTTACATCAAAGAATACTAAAGATATTATTTTAAAAATAAAATACAACGTTATAATGTGAAGGACCATCCTAAAATTTAAATTAGTACATGTTGCTTAGACTTTTTTGATGAGTGTATTTTTTAATTATGTTATTGCCTTTATGGCAGTTTCATTTTGGTCCTTTATAGCCATCCTTAGGTTATAAGCCACAAAGTCCTGCGCTAGAGCATCCATAGCCCGATGAATGAACCTACTAACCGCGTCATCATTCACGTCGGTATAGTAGACACAGATGTTAGTGTGTCTGGTTATTGCCACTAAATCATGTGAAACGCTATCGTGGATTTGCATCCTTCTGCCCTTTGATTGTAGGATTACCACCAAATTGAAGTTCAATCCCTGGGCTTGGTAGACTGTCAGAACGCGCGATCCTTCTCCTACCTTGTAGCCCTTATTTATCAGGGCTTTTTTCTCTTCTTGAATGTGTACCAAGAAAAAAGTATCGGGAGTGTGTGAGGATATTTAGGCGCCCTGATAGCCCTTAATGCTCAGAGATCTCTGTATCGGTTTTGGTGAGTATATACCATCGTATACTTGACTCAGTACATAGGCTACGTCTATCGGGTTCCTATATGTACAAGTGAGATGTTGGTCAATACCGGCTACGGCCGTTGGTCTGCTGTAAGCCATCCGAAATAAATTTTCCCGGTCAATGTAGTTTGATTGAAATCTCCGATGAGGAGAATATCGCTTGCATCCGCCAACCGGTCGGCAGTCAGGATGGCCCCGAAATGGTACATAAGAGCCTCATCCACGATTAACCTTGGACATTTATCGTACTTTTGAAACCATTTTCCAATATGGAAGCCCTGGTGTGCACTCGCTCTGCGGCTTTTTTGCCGTGTGCCTGCTACAGTTTCTCCTGTAAGTCTTTCGCTTCCTCGGTTGAGATAGTTGCCACAGCGTCCCTCTCCACATCGAAGTTTCCAATCAACCACGCAACCACGTAGTCTTTCCTATACTTTAGCATTGTATATTGTAGTGATACAATACAGATGCCGTAGCACTGCCGATTGCATTCTGTGAAGGCGATTTAATACAGATAACGAACAATTTTATGTATTTCTTGGGGCCCAACCAAGTTGCTTATCGACAATCACTAACGCAAATAGAAAACGGAAAAATGTATGGAGATGACATATCTGAACGCTCTATCACGTGATAAAATCAAGTGATAATAACGTGATATAGCGTTCAGATATGTCATCTCCATACATTTTTCCGTTTTCTATTTGCGTTAGTGATTGTCGATAAGCAATTTGGTAAGGTCCCCTGTTTCTTCTTTATGTCGCCCACCATGCTCTGTGTAGCGTGCTTTATTTGATTTGTATTTTATATATGTTTGTCATTTCTTTTACGTATCTTCAATATTAATTGTATTCCTTTATGTTACAATACAATATAGTGAGAAATAAACTTTTTTCTATTATGACACTTTTCGCTTCAATATTAACAAACGCTAGCTGACGGAAATTTAAAAAAAAGTCAAGGCAATCATAAGAACTCCCAATAGAAATAAAAATAATGAAATATATGTGTTCTCTTTTGAATTTTTATATTGATTATGGTGTGAATGAAAATATTTACATTTCAGAATTTGGTTATTGAAATTATTAACATTACTGTGGTTTTCGAATCTATTGGCACTCGGAGCAATAATTTATACATTTATATAAAGTAAATGGACCAGTCAAACGTATGATGCGCTGCAAAATATTAATATTACATGTACACAGATCCCTCTTCGCTAGTCTGACACTAACCGCGCAACCGCAATATGGTCGTCATGCTTTCGTAGTATGCTATGTCGCGAAATTATATATATTACTTTTTAATCTTGCCAAAAATACCGATCAACGCGCTTCAAGAAGGTTTCACTTCAAAAAATATATTCAAAAGTCCTTCTTGATGTATATTTATATGCTAAAAATGGAAATTACAATTTTGACCATTTGCACTCGAACGGAGCCATTTTTAAATGTTGGTGACAAATGATAATCACCCACATTGCATCCGGCTCCGGAGCTTTCGAAAAAAAAGCGAATAATTCATTATTAAGTTAAACATATTTATGATTAAAATGAACACGATAATGAATGAATGAATGAATGAATTCTTTATTGCACACATTTGGTTGTACACTGGCGAGCTTAATGCCATGAGGCATTCTCTTCCAGCTAACCAGCGGTATTGATGTCAAAAACTTTTGTAGGTAGTGCCAATAAAAAGCAAAAGAAAATTGATAAAGAAATATATACATATGCACATAAATAATAAAATAAATATATATATATATATATATATATATATATATATATATATATATATATATATATATATATATATATATATATATACATATATAGTATAAATATACATACACATATAGACATACATACATACAAATATAGAACAATAACAAAGATAGTAATAAACATTGCACAATTATGAGCACTCTGCCTCCTGTTTCTCAATTAAATGTCGGTAATAAATATAAATTTTAAGAAATACGATTTGTATGGTGAACACTTCATATATTGGAGCGATTGACAGATGAACACAGAACACACAATATAAATATTAAATAATCTAAGATACTACATTAATATGAAAAACAAAAAATAGAAATTATAGTTTTTATATTACTTTTTTCAGCTGTAGCCAATGAATCATAAATTAATAAATCAACTATAAAATGTATAATATTACAAAAGGAAAACATGTCAAATCTTGATAGCGGAAAATTAAAGGTTTGATGATTATACGTGGTCCATACGTGTAACACATACTTATTCGTATGAAAAACAAGTACATAATATACAGAACGATTGACATTCATTTTTTATTAAATAGTACTTATTAGATAAGAAAACCAAACTTGGTAGAATTTCGTACAAAATTATAGTTTGTAATACAAGAACAATGCAAAGCCGATCTATACTAATATTATAAAGCTGAAGAGTTTGTTTGTTTGGTTGAACGCGCTAATCTCAAGAACTACCAGTCCGATTTGAAAGTTTCTTTTAGTGTTAGATAGCTCATTTATCGAGGATGGCTATAGGCTACATATCATCACGTTAAACCCAATAGGAGCTAAGCACTGAAAAAGAATATCTCAAAATCGGGCTATTTTGGAAGCTTCCGCTGCGTGTTAATGCCATTATTATATGCGTTGCCATGGTAACGCGATAATATTCTATCGCAAATATTTTCATGGTTTATTTTGTGTTCCTATTCAAAAAGTTTATTCTACGTTACTTTTGTTTCCAATTTTTAATCATACGTGGTACGTTTATATCGGAAACATTTCTAAAGTTTATTTTGTGTTGCTATTCAAAAAGTTTAGTAGTAATAATATTCGACCAATAAGATAGTCGAAGGAATTAATCCATACTGCCAATTCTGAAGTTGTCAATATAGGTAGTTTTCTTCTATGTCCAAGATAATGTAAAGGTATAAGAGCCAAATACCCTATATAATATTTCGTAAATTTTTATCTTCTTAGTTTTCAAGACCACAGAATTCATGCTCCGTGGTATTATTTTTCATTCATTTCAATTATGCACAATAAACGAACTGTATTACATAAAACGTCACCAATTTAACACAATATAGAGACAAGTAACACAAAATTATGAATAAAATGTAAAATCCACTACATGACAGACTGAAATCCCGCCAAAAACTTTATTCTACGTTAGTTTTGTTCCCAATTTTTGATTTGTGATATACTACGTATTACAAAAGTAAAGTAAGTGTATTTTGTATAAATACTTTTTGGTGAATAAATATATCTGTGATGATACATATATCAACATTTTTTTTTTTAATTCTGTCGATATGTCTGTTTTTTATTTGTTTCGGGTAATCTCCGAAACGGCTGGACCTATTTGAACAGTTTTTTTTTTCATAGAAATGATTACGCTATTGATCTAGCAAGGTCTTAACAGCTTCACCGGACTACAAGTAATATTTGAACAGGAATTTTACGGGCAAATAAGTAACTAATTAGCTGTTTTATTTTAAGCTAGCGGGATCAGCAGACGTTACCCGCCCTGATAATAAGACAAACTATACCTAAACCTTGCCCAAGATTCATTTTATATATTAGTTTTGAATCGCGAACAGACATATAGACAGACGTGGAACAGGACTTTGTTTTACACTATGTAGTGATGAACTGTTATCGTGCATTCGTCTGTGTGAAATTAATCAAAAATATGTTGTTCATTTTAAACATGCGCGTGTGTCGTGCGCTGTACTGGACTCCAAGAATAAATATAGTTGAAAGCCATATGTGTACATGTGATTTAAATTATAGCAAGGTATAATAATAACTTCATTATATCGACACTATGGGCATATTATATCTATATAATAAAAGATTTAACACATATTGTTTCATAATGTTTATCTTAATGTTTTAATTACTTTCTTATATAGTGTAAGTGAGCACTGAAGGTGATTGACTAGTTGTGTAATAAGTGCAACTGAAATTGGAGGAATTACCGTAAAATCTGCATGGAGAGATAAAGAATGTTTGAATCAATTTTTTCTACTCGTTAAATCGATTGATATATAAACAGAATAAGGCGAATTAATTCTATATATAATTAAAATTGACGGTTGCATTAATAATGCAGTTGGCTCGCCGCTCTGCTCTGGTGCTATTCATTCTAACGCTTAATTTTCAAGCTATTTATATTTAGCTTATCCTCTGTTTTTTTTTTAATTGGATTATGTTTCTATGTGATATAGAAAAAGATGAATTGCATATCTAAAAAACTGCTAATTTGTATTACCATGAGATCCTATGAATATTATAAAGAGAATATGTGAGTATGAATTCATATTAAGGTTTCATGCGAAAATTTGTAAACGACGTAACTATAGTATTATAAATTATATAAAATAACACATGGGTTATAGTTTGAAAATTATTTTTGAATTTAATGAAAATATAGTAATAAGTATCAAGTAAGTAATGAAGTTCTCTGCCTCGTCTTGTCTATTCGTGGTGAAGCCAAAAACTATTGAACGGATTTTCATGCAGTTTGCATTTATAGATAGAGTGATTCCAGATGAAGGTTTAATTCTGTATATGTCAAGATTTTTTTTTGGAAATTGGTCGAGATATAAAGATAATTGTTGGAAGTGTCGGAAACCTCAAACCACCTTGGAGCATTGTTTGAAAACGCTGTGAGCTATAACAGAACGTCGATATATTCAACGACGCAGGCGAAGTTGCGATGTATTAGCTAGTGTATAAATATATGAAGAATTCACGGCTGACTGATAGTATCATGATGAATTTGGGTATACATGGACTCGAGAAAAAAATAAACGTAATTCCACTATTAACTATACAACAGGACCGTCGACTAATGAAATGTGCACAGTACACGTATTAGGAATTATTGATAGAATGTGTTTTTCATAATATCTACTGTAGTTCTGGCAGATTGCTTAAAAACTCTAAAAATAAATAGCTTAAACTGTTTTTTTACGAAAAGTTCTTCGTAGTATGTTTTAGTTATTTCTATATTGCAGAAAATAAAATCCGAAGACAAATCTCGTGTAATTAAACGTAAATAATAAAAAAAATGGAACAATGGTACATAATATCGTCAGTAAAATAGTTATAGCCGTGTTTTCAATGTAAATATATGTACGTGTATATATGTACCTTATATATTTGTATGTATAATTGGCTGGCTAAAGGCTAGAACTAATTCGAGGAATTCACTTGCTAAGTAGCAGCTTATGCCGACATTCGGTATGTTTGACATAATTATTCTACTTACCATTTCGGATAAATGTATTCTGTGCTCATTATCAAGCCTTGTGAAGTCAATTAATAAATAATATACTTTTTTATATGCGTCTATATTGTAGGTGTAGGTACCAGAGTCAATGTTGTATAAGACTTATTAACCATTCCAAATATTAGGGAAATAATAACTCTTCACTGTAAAGTCCCAACAGTCGTGATAATGATTAATTTCACAATCATTTAGGTTTTCTCTTCATTTAGGTTTTTTATGTCATATAGGAGGCAAACGGACAGGCGGCTCACCTGATGTTAAGTGATCACCGTTGTCCATAGACACCAGCAACACCAGGGGAGTTGCAAGTGCATTGCCAGCTCGAGTTTAGAGGGTTGGGAGAATGGGAGAAGAGAGAGAAGAGAGGAGGAGAACGGGGAAGGTTCAACCAAACAATCAAACTCTTCCGCTTCATAATATGAAGTATAGATTATCGATAATTTTACAAATGATTAAATGGATAAAAATAAAAGAAATCGAAAATAATTACAACATAAAAAACGTGTGCCGTATCAAAGGCATATAAGTTAGTTGTAAATATATATGTAGGTTTTTGTGTGTGACCAGAATCCCATCTGATATTAAATAACGACGAGAAGTAAGGGGGGGAACATATACAACCTAGAGGGGACACGCTCTCATATACGGATTCCGAAACATTCCAACAGGTTCTTGGCGACAGATTTACAACTTGAGAATGGTAGGTAGCCAGGCGTGCTTAGATAAAAACCCATGCTATGATTCCATCACGAAGTTTCCTTCATCTAAAGTTCCTACTGAGTAATAAGGATCCGAAATTGAATCGATGTTGTATCCGAACACGTTATCAACGAAGTTCTCATCGCTTCATACGGTATATTGGTGAATTTTAATAGGGTTGGTACTCCTTGGTATGCTTATAACAATATCCACTAACAGCCGAAGTTAGTGTTCGACGACTTTAGTGCTAATTACCTTCTCTACTCATCACAAAAGTCCGGAAGAGCTGTCAAAAAACATAAAGCCAAAGGGGTTAGTTAGTGTGAATAAAACTATAGTACCTGGGCGACCGAGCCTAGCTCGGTTCTTTAAAAAACATTTTTGATTGAAATCTTAGTAAAAAAAAGTTTTCTATGAATTAAATCTAGCTAGATCAATTTATCGTCCCCGAAAATACCTACATACTAAATTTTACGGAAATAAATGACGCCATTTCCAAGATCATGAATATATACAAATATAAAAATATACAAGAATTGCTCGTTTAAAGGTATTAGATTATTTAGTGTCAAAAAGTACGTGCTAAAAGGTATAGAAATTTTCCCACGGACGACATTCCCACAACTAACTCTCTCAAGGGAAAGGAAATACGATACGACTACGACGATTCAACATCGCACGCCTTGCGCGGTCTCTACAAAAACTAATTTCTGAATATTTGCATAATTAATGTTTTTTTTTTTAGTTAGTTTGCTAAGTTATTGTATTCTTATTTATAACTAGTTTCTGTCTGCGACTTCGTTTGTGTAGAATAGTTACTTTGGATTAACGCTAACACGTAGCGAAACCTCTACTAAGGAAAAAAAAACGATTTTGAAACTTCCTACATTGTTGCTCCGCTCCTGTTAGTCTTAGCGTGATTATATATAACCTGTAGCCTTCTTCGATAAATGAGCTATCTAACACTGAAATAATTATTCAAATCAAGTCAGTAGTTCCTGAGCCTAGCGCTTTCAATCAAACAAACAAACCCTTCTTCAGCTTTATAATAGAAGTATAGATTACTATTACTCTTCTCTCGTACATAATACCAGTCGTCATTCAAAATACAATAACTTTTAATAGACTGATTTTAATAAAACAAAGCCTAATTTACTCTCGAGATTATTTTTTATGATTTTCTTGCTGAGGATTTATTGTGAACCCAGTACTTTAGCAACCATGCGTGTTCATACAAACAGATAGTCAGACATTTCTAAAAATGATATGTATTTTATTACTAAGAAATATTCTCTATTCTCACGAAAATCGTAAAAGTACAGACACGTTAGATTTATATTCTAATTATATGTATAGACAGATATACAGCTAGTGCGAAAGCGGTTCAAAGTTTCGAGCATAGTTAAAATCAGGTAGAACTCGCATAGGGTATAAAAAAATAATATTATAATGCAATAATATTCTGAAGAAAATCTCGTGAAATACATGAATGGGAAGATATCGTGTAGTGGTTTAACCGGTGGGATGTCAATGTGATATTCGTAGGCTCAACTCCGGCGTGTCATTGATTCGCGTATATCTACTAACTTAAATTGGTAATACCTAATATAAGTAATACCAAGCGTATGGAGAGTTTAAAATATTGCATTTGGCCCCATACCTACTTTGTGTAACGCAATCACAGCGATTCGGTTCACTTTATCACCCCAATCCATTTTAATGCCGCAAAATATAGTACAATGTATTGGCGCCAAAATAAGAAACCCAATGAATAATCATATATAAATGACAGATTCCAAATCCAAATGTAATATTTTGTTTATTTTTGACTGTAACAGTATTTATCGCCAGAATAAGTATATATGATAAATAACGTACACATATTGGTTATTGTGTTATGTCATAACAGCTTCATCTTCGCCCAGATAAACTAGGAGTAACGTAGAAAAAAACATGTATCTTCTCTTTGCAGTACGATTATAATATTAAGTGAAATGCTAACTGAAATTAAATGAAAATCTGTAAATCCTGTTAAAATGTTTGAATATCCCCTACTCTCTCTTGTATATCACTCATTCATTTTCGAATTACATGTTTACATGTAACGCCTTATCCTTTTTTTTTTCGAAATGACTACGCTATTGACCCAGCGACTTCAACGCCTTATCCACCTACCACACTACATGCAGCTACTATAAAACTCTGCAAAAATAATATATAGACAGAAATATTTATTAGAAACTAGCTGTAGAATTTTGTCCCTGTGGAACTTAATGCAAAAATACAGTCTTTCGTTAATTATGTCCTAGATATTGTTTATACATAATGTTCTTGTAAGAGCTCGAATTACATTTACTTACCTACTCTTTTCTCGTACTTGTGTCAAGTCGTCATTTAAATTACAATAACTTTTTAAAGAGTGGACCGATTATAATAAAACAAAGGTGAGGTTTTGTCATGTCCACAGTATTTTAGCACTGATGTATGTCCAAACAAACAGACAGACATTTCTAAAAGTGACAGAAATGTATTTTATTACTTATCCCTAGTAATCTTCAATAATCTGTTTCATAAAAGTAAAAAAACTTTAGATTTACATTCTTATTTTATGTTAAAATCAAATTTGTATTAAAAAAATGCAGAAATATTCTTTGGAAAAAAGGAAATTTCTTTTAACCGCCCGAAGCAATTAATTTTCAAATTAACGCGTCGTTGAATATCATTACGGTAGACTTTGATTCGTTTGATGAAAGGAAAAAATTAATTAACCAATAACAGGCCTGATTACCGTGTTTGGGACGTTTCAGATTTTTTTTCCTACTTTATTATGCACCGTGGTACTTTATTGCTCGCGGTGTCAAATACGTTAGAAATTGTAAAACCTGAATATAGATTTTATTTCCATTTACAGACACAAGTGTATATCAATGGTTTCTCCTAATGCTTTCATCTTGACACCTTATTCAACCAGCCTGTCTATCCAAAGAAAGCATGTTCACGCCCACGCCTGCGTAACCACAGATCACGCCGCCGCGGAATGGGGGTAAATTTCTCTCCCGCATACCAGATTAGGCCTCCCTCGGCAGCGGCTCAAGCCTAGGCCCGTTTCTTCGGCGTAGAGCCCATGAGTACGCAGCTCATGCGATACAGGGATACAAAACCTTACATCACCTATACACACGGGTACGCCAACACGTTTACACGGTGTTTTTCTTTTTCAGAGAAATAAACGAGGAAGAGTTCTACCCTTATTTTTCACTATCCTATATACAATAATTTAGAGGAATTTTTCCGACACAAAATACATATAGGAGTTGTTGGGGCTCACATGCTTGGTACAAATGTATGCTTCAATAACTTACACGTATATCTAGATACTTTAACTTAGGTTAGCTCAGATAGGTCACAAACAGATTGCACAAAACAGGCGACAGCCCAAGCCGAGGTGTGCTGTACACCCTTGAGTTAGTCGCCCAAACATCCCAAATCGGCTGAGTGCCTTCATCGCTCGCCTCAATAGTTCGGTGAAGTTGTAAAAACCTTTCCAGATTAACAGCGTTCTGATTTGGAAAAACACCCTATTCTTAAAATGGGTTGTCGAAACAAACAATTTACCTATTTCAACAAAAGTGTTAAAGCCATCACATTTAGATCTTAGCTTTTATATCCACGACTTATACCGTGTGGATCTTAGTAAAAAAAATGTGTTGAATCAAAATCAAAATCAAAATTTCCGCACAAATACTATGAATAAAAGTGGCCATGTCCAGAAGAATCCGCGCTTTTCGACAAATTATTAATGTAAATAGACATGTGCATTATCTGCGTAAATTATTACTTTACGTATATAACCAAAAACATGATCATCACACCGCTTACTCAATTTACCCAAGGAAATAAACCAAAAATCGCTGTATGCTTAGAGACTCTAAAAATCGAGTCTCTTAAAACTGTAATAACATCAAATTAAATGAAGATACTGGTATATTTTTTTTGGCAATAGCAAGAGTCTGTGACCTAAAACTAAAGAAATCAGTTCAAATTGTATCTAGCAGTTTTTAAATGATAAGTAGAGAAAAAGATGCAGTCGTCGCTAAAGTTTTTAAGTTTTCTCAAAATAGACACGTCGAAGACAAAACTGCAATTACATATTATAAACATATATACATCATATAACATCGAGAAAATTTGAAGATAAATAAATGACGACTTTAGATTCGAATAATAATATTTTAACTCTGATTTGTATCAAGCTCTTGCCGATATTATGCGCAATTTACAGCTATATTCAGAACGGCCAAAAAGATCGACGAGTAGTTCATATCTATCATTTCATTTATTTAAAAGATTTATCGCGGAATGCTAAAGGAATGTATTTTAAAATACACATAACTTGATTAATATAACATAGGTTATTTTATCATCCTGAATATAGTGTAAAATCGCGTAGGCAGAGTCGCGGTTAAAAGCTGCGAGGATTGAACTTATGCTTGTACAAAAACTTGCACAAAAATATGATGTTAACTTTTTTAAAACTGAGTGGTTATATTTTATAACATTATATAGATAATATCGTCGCTTGTTCCATTTAACAATAACAGTGATTTAGTAACACCCTGTTTAGATTTAGGGATCCCCAGGCGCGGTGGACAGCCGTGCGGCTAGCAATTGATTTATTTAGGGTTCCGGGTCTCTACCAGGTATGCCACTTAGCGCAAAGTGATTTGATTTTCGCATTCCTCGCGTATTTTACGTTTATTCTACCACCGTGACTTGATGTGTGACATGACTACGATTATTTTTAACTACATGCTGTGTGGTGCTGACTTGACAAGTAAATGTAAAACAGATATAAAGAAACATTTTTTGGAAACAATCGTTTCTGTAAAAGTATGGTTGTATTACAGTGCACTGTATCGTGATTTATAGAAAAAAAAATAATTTGCGTTCGGTAAAGTGGAGAATGGTTACTATTATGTGGTATAATTCATCAAATATAAGTTAAGCTTATAGACCAAATCGTAGTGAATTGACTATGTAGCCGTAGATATTAATAGGATAATAGACAAGGTTATAGTAGTACTGTAAGTGCAGCTATTGAAACAGATATCAACCAATAATCATTGTAAAATTGATCGAGGGTGTTCCCAAATGCTCATAACTCAATAATAAAAAATGCCATAGTAGTTGATGAAAATGTATCATTACACGAAACTGTTTAGTTAAACTAATGTATATAGAGTAACTATTGTTTCTATCGAGTTGCAACATAGTTTCGGAGATATCTTGAAGAGTGTATAATGTACGTAAAACATTAAAACTCATTGACAGTCTCTAAAATGACACATTTCAAGGCAAATATATTCATTAGAAGAGTGAAGAGTAACAAACCGGTGTATGTATAAACGGCAGTAATTCATGTTTATGGAATGTTAGCGACCACTTTATAGCAGCATGAATACTGTAGGGGTGGGCATTTCTCGGTTAAACTTGATTTAGGTGACGCGTGCCAACTCGATGAAGTATAGTGGGTTCACTAGAACTTAATGAAAATCATACTCAAATTTATTGTTTGGCATTCCACAGTAATGTTCAGTATATAATTATTATAACACAGAGACGCTTTTGCTCGTGTGTATGTTTCCTTATTTCTTCTTACGACGAATTTTGATATAGTTGTAACGATCTTTTAGGGGTTTTGTTCTGGAAGGTTTATCTTCTTAAGGGAGCTGATTCTCTCAAAATTTCACGTGGGAAAGAGAGAGGTTTAAGCAACCATCACTTTATTTATAATTTTAGACTAAAGTATGACATGATTCTTCTAAATACATTAATAGATATAAGGTTGACTAGTATTGATATTTAGAAATTTAATGTAATAATAATTGTAACCACAATATAATATTATTAGAAAAGTTAAAACAAAAATAATAATGCAAATTGTGTTTTTTTTTTAATAAATACAATGTATTTATTCCAAAAACAAATTTACAATTTTGAAAGATCTCGCATGAAATTAAGGAAGGGGGAGAGAGATCAGGACAAATTCTCAGGGCAACTCACAGGGAGGTAGGAGGAGGTAATAAAAATTCTCAAAAACGATTCATGTAATTACTGAACGACCCCTAAAGATTTATAATTCTCAAATCACCACATATATTAAATATCGACTAGTTTATGTCTGTGACTGCGTTTTCCTAAAAATGGGTTTACTCTTTCTTCGTAAGTACGTGATATTTCTTGAGTAATTGTGAACTGCCTTTAATTTGTTTTATTTATTTGAATCAATCAAAATTTATATATTTATCATTTTAATTAGTATATTAGTAGGTGATAATATCACTAGTTCGGAGAACAACCCAGTCATAAAGATGAAGAAAGAAGAAACAGATGAGAAGAAGTATCTGGTATCACTATCTGGTTTATACATATATTGCTGTATATATACTATTGCAACTAAAGATCTACTTCGACTAAATCGTATATATGAATATATAAATGTCACTTCTAGGCATCGCTATCATTGACGTAATAATTCATTAAACGCCTCTTAAATGTAAAACCTGCATGACATTTTGGTTGAACTTATTGTAAATCAGTAACGTACTTCGAGACCTTAATATATGACCTATATCTACAATGTAAAAAATATTGATATATTTACTTCGTTTACACAAGAAAAGAAAAATAGAGAAAAAAAGAGAAAAGAAAGAGAGGTAGACTACATAAACGGTGGGTTGACGACAACCGAAAAGTGGCAGGAGTTATGTGGAACAGTACTCTGTTCTGTTCTGTACTGCTCAGGAAAGAAACGAATGGAAAAGGTTGGAGGAGGCCTTTGCCGATTGGCAAACAGATCTGGAGATGGTAATGAATAAACAAATATTATTTTATAAATAGTTTAATCAGCGTAAGAGTTAAGCATTAGTTTTAAGTTATACGTTTAAACTTAATGTAATAAATCTAAGAAGGTCTGAATAAAAGGTTATTTATTTTATTAGATAAATAAAATAAAGTTTACAACTATTTGTACAATTTGTTGTTCAAATTAGCATTTATCATTCAGGCCGAAGCTTGAAAAAAAATATCATTTCCTATAACTCCTGTATACAAATACAATACGATGTACATTCAAGATTTTTTATCGATTGTGCTTTTCAAATTTCGCGCCCTCTGTAATCTGACTTAATATTGTGCTTAATGCCATAGCATCATATATATATATATATAACTTATATATATATAATATCTAAATATCTTTTTCATTTAAAACTCAGAATTATCTAAACGTCTCATGTATACAGTATATAAATCATTTATATAAACAAAACATAAAAAGAATAGTTGAGTTCTTCATTAAAATACTAAAATGCGTGTACCGGAACATATAAAAACATGTTAAACTACTGAATTTTTTATTCACGTTGATCATTATAGCTTGGGCTTTATTAGGTGAAAAAGTGTGAATCTTAGTTAGTGATTATTTCTAGTATTTATAAATTAATGCATGTTCTTTACACAACTTAGTCTTAGCTTTTGAGAGCTTTTACACTCAATTATCAGGGGTATATACTGGTACTATAATGGTAATACTCATTAAAAAACTCCTAAAATATTTACCTAGACAATATTCTAAAAAGTTCTGTTTCTTCGTGTAAAAATCTTACCAAAATTTGTTAATGTGTTTATACAATCAATCGATATTAATTATAAGTAATAACAATATTCACGTATGAAAACATAATTATATATCTACAAAAGTATATATAACCGTTAAGTATACAAGTCTAGCAAAGTAAACTGTATCCGTCCGAACACCGGCATCGGTTCATCCAATTAGAATGTTAAACCAACATCAAGATGAACCGAATATTGTTTGCGTAGTACAATGCAGGCCCGAGCTCCATACATTCAATATTAGAGAGCGATCAGAGGGTGCCCCGGGGCTCTTGCGCGAGTCAACACACCTTACAACTATCGTGTGATTATGAAAACAATATTAAAACATGTGAACGGCTAAAAGCAAAAACTAACTAAGTCCGTTTCCTTTTTCAAATTTATTTTTTGTAGTCTATGACCATAAAAATATACATTTCATAATATGAGTATTGCTCAGTAAGCTTGCTCCAATTTTCGGTATCTCGGTTCAATGATACAAAACGACGGTGGCATTGATAAGGATGTGAGGAACAGGATAATTGCAGGATGGATGAAATGGCGAAATGTGTCTGGGGTAGCTTGTGACCCACGAATGCCTTTGAAACTCAAGGGGAAAGTTTATAAAACCATGATAAGACCGGTCTTGCTGTATGCATCTGAGTTCTGGGCTACGAAAGAAACGGATGAGAGGAAATTACATGTGGCAGAAATGCGAATGTTAAGGTGGATGTGTGGTGTGACTAGAATGGATAAGATTAAGAATGAGTATATCAGAGGAAGTTTGAAAATAGCACCGGTGACAGAGAAGTTGAGAAGTAATAGGTTAGCATGGTATGGGCATGTCATGAGAAGAGATGAAAACCATGTGACTAGAAAAGTATTGAGTATGATAGTGGATGGATATACGAGTAGAGGAAGACCGAAAAAGGTGTGGATGGATTGTGTGAAAAATGATATGTGCGTAAAAGGTGTGAATACTGAGATGACATTTGATAGGAGAGAGTGGAAAAAGAAAACATGTTGTGCCGACCCTACTTAGGTGGGATAAGGGTAATGATGATGATGATGAATATGAGTATCTAAAAAATCACATTGTGTCACACTTTTATTCTTATTATCTTTTTTCTTGAATAACTAAGTGAGCCTGTGACTTGACTAAACATAAAAAAATTTCTTTCAAAATTGTTCATTCTAATGTCTTCAAGTCTACCATAAAATACTTAAAAAATTAAATTGTTTCTCCTGTAAAGTTTTGTAAATGTGACTTGGCCAGTTTTTCCTTCCAACCCCTTATTTGGTACGAATTAAAAATAATTACAAGTAGTGTTGCCCAAAATCAAGACCGGGACGAGGCTTGGCTTGGTTTTGCTGTTGGTATTGCATCCTCAGTCTTGATCTTAATCTTGCAGCAAGACTTGCAAGTCTTGGAGATCCTTCAATTGCCTAATAGTCTATTATTATTTATTAAACACGTTAGGATAAACCTTAGAGAAATTGTTAATTGTAAATTTATATAGACACTAGCTGTTACCCGCGGCTTCGCACGCGTTTTTTTAAATATATTAGATGTTTAAAATTGTGATCACACATCTAGTGTAAATTACAATAATACTCTTTCAAAAATAATTGTAAGTATCACACGCACATCATCTACTGTAACAGGTAGGGGGAGTTGGGGACCCTTGATACGATTTTTACTTAGACCCAATAAAAAACGACCTATTGACAGTAACATCCAATTTAATATTTATAATCTATACAATATATATTTAGCTAACTTTTTAATGTCTAAATAACCGTTAGGTTTAATCATAAAAAATATTAGAGCCTATTTACTAAAAAATGAAATTTGTATCAATGGACCCCAGACGTGGGGTACATTGATACATATACTGGGGCAGTTTGATTCATAGAAAAATTTCTACAAATTAAACAAGTTTTATTGATTTTTGTGATATTTATTTATTAAATACTTATTTTTCACTTTGTGCTAAATTATGTGTACATAAATTTAATCTAGTACTAAGGGAAATGAATGTTTTACGCTTTTTATATAAAAATGGAACAAGTATACCCAAACAATAAACTGTGCCATGAAATATACTTAAACAATAACATACTGTATAATCATTCTTTTTTTGGTCTAATCAGTCATAACTGGTTTTATACTTAAACGATAAAATAAAATAATTATTTTATTAACTTAATCAAACATCACTTAACAAATTTATCTTGAATTTGAATAGACAAGCTGTTCTACTAGTGGCTTTCTTTACTATAGGATTTGTTTAGTAGTCCGGTGAATCTGTTAGACCTTTCTGGGTCAATAGGGTAGTCAGATCGAAAAAAAAAGGATTTGGTAACTTCAACACAATATCAGAAATATTAACCAAAGCTTCGTCTTTTATATCAGGCAATACAAAAGTTCCAGTTGGTTTAAGCTTTACAAAAGAGACTAGAAAGTCGTTCTGGTTATCAGAGTATCTTGACACTATTTTTCCAACAAAATACTTATAAGGTTGCTTCTTTCCTACGTTAACTGAAGATCATTTACTGCAGGTGGGGCAGTAAATGTTCGGGCAACACTTGTGTTCTCGGGTTTTCTTAATTTTATAGTTCGGTGAAGTTGTGAAGACCTTTCCATGTTAACAGCATTTTCATTTCGAAAAAAAAGGTTTCCTTAAAGTAATATTGGGGCACATTGATACGTATCAAAGTGCCCCGACAGTGCTTGCATCAATGTGCCCCTGTCTACTACAATCGAAATAAGTATTTTGTAAAAATTATAGCAATTAATAATAAAAAAAAATTAAATTTACATAATGTAATGACGGGTATGTACTTACTAATTATCTCAATATATCACAGGTAACACTAAATATGTTAGTAGAATCACATCCGAAAGAAAACTACGAAAATTTTGTTGCGAACCTCAGAAACAAGTTTACACGTGCCAAGCGCTAATCGTCGAATGAATATTGCTCCGCTCTAGTGTGCGTGTAGGGTGTATGATTACCTTTCTATGTGTGGCGGACGGCTTCTCTAACGTGTTTTGTTTTCGATCTATATTGACTGTATCTATGTGCCCCATGTATCAATGTACCCCATCTCCCCCTAACGTGTACATCATATATGTGAATACTAATAGTGAATCGAATGGAATGGGATTTATCATCAACCACATAACTGGAACTTTAAACTGTTATATATCACCCTCAGTGCTCACTTACACTATATAAGAAAGTAATGAAAATATTAAGCTAAACATTATCGAACAATATGTGTTAAACCATTTATTATATAGATATAATATGTCCATAGTGTCGATATAATTAAGTTATTATCATACCTTGCTATAATTTAAATCAAATATAAACATATGACTTTCAATTACAACAACGATGCCCTTAGTGTTGCAGTTGTTCATAGGCGATGGTAACCACTTACCATCAGGTGGGCCGTCAGCCTGTTTGGTGCCTTTTGGCATAAATACATGTACATATGTATATATTTATTCTTGGAGTCCAGTACAGCACACGTCACACGAACGACGAATGCACGGATAACAGTTTATCACTACATAGTGTAAAACAAAGTCCTATTCCACGTCTGTCTATATGTATGTTCGCGATAAGATCAAAAATTACAGAACGTATCTTCATGTCGTTTTTACCAATATATAAAATGATTCTTGGGCAAGGTATAGGTATAATTTGTCTTATTATCAGGGCGGGCAACGTCTGCTGAACCCGCTAGCTTAAAATAAAATAGCCAATTAGTTACTTATTTGCCCGTAAAATTCCCGTTCAAATAGGTCTAGCCGTTTCGGAGATTACCCGGAACAAATAAAAAGAACACAACAGACATATCGATAGAATTTAAAAAAAATGTTGATATTTGTAGCATCTCATATATTTCTAATATAAAATACACTCACTATACTTTTATTACACGATATCACAAATCAAGAATTGGGAACAAAACTAAAGTAGAAATAAATTTTTTGAGGAGTTTTTGGCGGAATTTTAGTCTGTCATCTATTGGATTTATATTTTGTTAATAATCTTGTGTTATTTGTCTCTATATTGTGTTAAATTTGTGACGTTTTATGTGATATGTTTCGTTTATTTTGTATAAGTGAAATGAAAGAAAAATAATACCACGAAGCATGAATTCTGTTGTCTTGAAAATTAAGAATATAAAAATTTACGAAATATTATATAGAGTATTTGGCTCTTATACTTTAACATTATCTTGGACATAGAAGAAAAATACCTATATTGACAACTTCAGAATTGGCAGTATGGATTAATTCCTTCGACTATCTTATTGGACGAATATTATTACTACTAACATTTTGAATAGCAACACAAAATAAACTTTAGAAATGTTTCCGATATAAACGTACAACGTATAATTAAAAATTGGAAATAAAAGTAACGTAGAATAAACCTTTTGAATAGGAACACAAAATAAACCATGAAAATATTTTCGATAGAATGTTATCGCGTTACCATGGCAACGCATATAATACTGACATTAACACGCAGCTGAAGCTTCCAAAGTAGCCCGATTTTGAGACATTCTTCATTAGTGCTCAGCTCCTTTTGGTTTTAACGTGATGATATGTAGCCTATAGCCATCCTCGATAAATGAGCTATCTAACACTAAAAGAAACTTTTAAATCGGATCTGTAGTTCTTGAGATCATAGCGTTCAACCAAACAAACAAACAAACAAACAAACAAACAAACAAACAAACTCTTCAGCTTTATATATTAGTATAGATAGTAATGCTGAATCAAATGAATTTAATTCATAATGAAAAAGTTTTTAAAGGAATATTTATTGGAATAACAATATGCAATTCCTTAATTACATGCTTCCTTATTTCTGAAGTCCTTGTATTATTTTAATTTTTTGTTTTAATTTTTTTTATATATTAATACACTTACAACTACACTTACAACTTACTACACTTACAAATAATTATTTGAGTTGCAAAAGTATCTCCGGTGGCAGTACCGTGGCGCAAAACGTTGGACTTCTGGTTGTTACACAAGTATAATCGCCAGTTAACTTATTGGTAATGATACCGACACAATAAAAGAAGTATTAATATAGTTAATAAGGTTCAAATTCGACTTAATTGTAAGACTGCGAGAGTCTTGCAGGTCCAATCTCGTTTTGTTAAGTCTTTCACAGGTCAGTCTTGGTGATTTGGTCTTGCAAAAAATCGGTGGTCTTGGTCTTGCAAAAACGAAAAGATCAAGTGCGATTTTGGGCAACACTAATTACAGATGAGATAAAATGAATGCATACATTGAAACAGCAACACCTAATTATTCGACGTAAATTTGGTACTATTGTTTAATATATGTAAATAATATATTATTGAGTTATTATCGTTCGAAAGGATTGTACCGATTCTGATGTGACGTTAACTGGCACACAGAAAACTTTCAGAATAATATTAAGGCTTTTTAAATGGACTGAGCAATTTAACAAATTAGATCAAAATTTGAAATACGTAACGTAAAATCGGTAAAACTTTTATAGAATATAATATAAAAATACGAGAATTTAACATTATTTGATATTTACAAAATCGAATCTAAAATTAGACACACACGATGTAATGTGTTTAAGAATATAACAATTTATATTAAATAATAATGGAAGCAAATACGATATAAATTAAACAAGTCGTTTCAAATGTACAAGCCTTTATATGTATGGCCGCACTGCGAATCGTTTACCCCACGGGTGATTTTCCTATTAATTTTGATGTTTATCACACACATACTGTAAATAAAAAAGTATTAAATACATTAAATTATTTTTTACGCATTCATTGATGCAAATGGTTTTGATTGGAAAATGGTCTTTTTTGCATGAATATGAAACGAATGTGAGGATGGATGTATATTTGCTACATTAATGCAAAAAGTACTGAACGAATTTTAAGGACACATCCTAAGTAATATTATAAATGCACAAGGAAGTTTGTTTGTGTTTTGAATAGTGGTTAAACTGAACAAAATACCCTATCATCTGAGAATTATTTACTGCATAAACTCTTAGTGTTTCACGAATATTATGTACACCGGCTTCATTAATAACGATTTAGACATACATTGACGAAATTGCGGGCACTGCTAGTTAAGAATTACACTAAAGTAATTATGGCCCAGTGGTGCTGCACTCCGATGACATATCGTCTGTGTTTATTCTGTTATTAATCTGTTGAAACTGAAAAACTGTTCATCATGTTCCTATAACAACAACTGTGAATTTGAAACTTCAGAATGTCCTGTAGTTATTTGTGTTCCAATTCGATGATAGCTTAACCCTTTTCATCATTGCTAATCCTTTATCTCTATTAAAATGCCTGCATAAAACAAAGCGCGGAATAAGTGACACCTTCCAAAAAAGTTCTATGCCGTGTTTCAGCTACTATACATATAATAAAAATGAGTGTTTCTATGTAATATCAAAATAATTTTCTTTTACTGATTGGGTACAAAAGTATGGTATACATGTTACTGATAACAAAAATGCAATCTGGACTGATCCTGACGGAAATTTCACTGGTAGATAGCTGAAAATACAGCAGCTTACTTAGTTACTATAAATTAGACTAAAAATTAACTACGTCCGATTGGACCAATTTTCACAAAACATTCACCATCCGATAACAAATATCATAGTGTGTAATTTAATTTACTTTAATTTAGACTAGCTGTTAACCGTGACTTCGCTCGCTGTACTATCACCATAACGATTAGACCGATTTTCGCGAATCTTTCTTTGCAGGTAGCTAACCTTGTAGAAAGGAATTTCAGTGATTTTAGTTTATACTAGCTGTTAACTGGGACTTCGCTCGCATTACTATCTCGAAAGCGGTTAGACAGATTTTCACGAGACTTTTACTGGCAGATTGCTGACCTTATAAAAAATAATCTCGACAATTTTAGTTTATACTAGCTGTTAACCATGGTTTCGCTCGCAGTGCTATCTCCCAAACAGTTTGACCGATCTTCACGAGACTTTTACTGGCCGATAACTAAGCTGACCTTATAAAAGTGATTTCGGCAATTTTAGTTTGTACTAAGTGTTAACGGTGCCTTCGCCCATAGTGCTTTCTCCAAAACTGTTTGACCGATTTTCACAGCACTTTAACTGGTAGACAGCGAACCTTATAAAAAGAAATTGAGGTTATTCTATTTTTGACTAATTGTTACCCGCGACTTTATTTCTATGACATGTAGTAAGTTGTTAATTCATTCTTTATTTTTAATTAGACAAATAATTATCATTTTATTGTTTACAATTCGACATTTTAATTATTAGTACCTTTGAATATAGAAGCGGTCTTCCTAATAAGTTAGACCATAAACGTATTACATAAAGAATTCCATAATACAATTTCTTGCGGAACAAACAAGCCTTTATTTTTTATATAGCCACAAAAATGTAATGTAAAGGTAAGTCGTTATAATAAAATTTTGTTATTGTTTCATTAGTTGCTTAGACAGTGTAAGTGAGCACTAAAGTAGTTATATGGTGGTTTAAAATTCCAAATATGTTGCTGATAGTAAACCTCATTAGTCACGCTGTTAGTATTTATAAATCTAATGTATACATTACCTGTCACTGTGAATGGCGTGCGTGTCGTACTAACAATCGTTTTTAAAAAACATTTCTTAAATTGTACATAGGCTCACAATTTTATAATTGTTAAATACCATTTAAAATAAACGCGTGCGGAGCTGCGGGTACAGCTTATTTCATAATAAAGCTCGTATGGCCACGTGAACGTTCCTTTGTAATTTTTGAAACAGTGTACTCAAACTATAAGATTAAAGACAAGTGTCTGGCGCGTTTGCCGACAAATTTTCAACTTGAGGGTGGTAGCTAGCGGGTGGCAGACTTAGAGAAAACAACTATGCAAATATTATGATGAGCCTACCATAGTTAAACCTTGTACAAGTTCTATCACTTACCATATAAAGCTCCAGTACATGGACAAGCGAGCTTACCTTGGTTCTTTAATAAAACATTTTTAAATTAAAATAAGCTATTAGGTTGTCTCACAAAATTAGCATTTTTTTTACAAAAAAAAAAAAATTGAAAAGCATATCTCTTCTGCTCTCACTCGGATTCGAACTGGGGATAGACGGATTTTCGAAGCAGCCGATTTCCATCTGAGCTATTTTTGTTTTGACAGCGGGAGCGAATTTTTTTTTGTTAGGATGGAATGAAAAAAGCGAGCATCCTCCGTCTGTATCCAGAAGTGACCAATATTAACCGCCAGCTCACTAAAACTCCTGCAAGAATAGCACTGACCCGGCAGACGGAAGGGCCCCCGTACCCCACCGGAATAGGTCACCGGGACCCCAAATCCGATCACCAACCGACACGAGGAACGTAGCCAGGATTATGCACGACATGATGCAGCCTCTCATGGTGGTTACTCATAATTGGCCCCCTGGCCGCCAGGTCAATGCAACTCTTTTAGCCGGTGAGCTATCGGCGAATCTCAACAGTATCCGAGCTACGGTGAAAGTCATTTAGCACTGGATATACACGATAATTACCTAATTATTATTTATCATTATATCCTAGCTATATTTTTTCTTTGCCTGAAAACTCGGACAAAAAGTTCTCTATGAATGAAATCTAGCTAGATGTTAAGTAGAAATTCGAAGCCATTATTATTTTTTATAATTCAGTTGTAACTTAAAACCCTCTTTCAATGTCTATTTCTGTATTTAATGAGTGTTGCAAGCTTAAACCTAGATACTCTTTATTATGCCGTATGTAGTGATTCCTTTTGCAATATCCTTGTGGGATCAACATATGTCGATTGAATGACACTAGTGTAAGAAATTAATGCACTATGTAGAAATTACTTAGCCTTAAATTACACATAGGTTGCACAATGTATAATGTACTTACTTTTAAATTTAAGAGCCGTGAGGATTTCCAAGGGTTCGTTATAATACGTTATAGTTACATCAAGTTGTTGATATTCGTATCACGTCCCTACTTAACGTTTTTGAGGTTATAAAATTATGCATATGTTTCCAGAAAAGAGTTTGCACAAAATGTTTACCTTCGTCTGAAGATTAAACTCGCACTACTCCAGAGAAAGGTAATGGCATTAAAATGCAGACAATTATTTAACTCGATACCAAAGATTTCTAATATTTCGAATAAGTGCGTGAAAGTACTTTGTAAAGATAAGGCTAAATAAATAGGCCCGTTAAACTTGGCATCAATTTCAGGTAATATCTGCCTACCTAATTTGATGACCATGTGTTTTTTTTAATCTGTATCAACAACATATAATTTATCAGATGTTAAATTAACATTCGTAGTTCTAACCCAAAATCATAAGCCATAGTAATGATCTAATTCTGAATGTAATGTAGCTTAATCGTAGTTCCTCCGGCAGGTTACTATTGATGATTGAATTACAACAGTTCGTCTAAAAGTTATCATATTTTTTCGAACTGGCCAGAGTGGTCTGACTAGAAAATGATAGTTTACGATAGAAAATAAATAAAAATAAAATATCAATTTTACATTTATATTACTTAACTCTAGGTGGTGGAGCCACGCTGATGATATAACTGTCGGCTCGCCCGGGGTAGTACCATCCGACTCACAGAAAACTGACTTGAAGTTACAATGCTTGTGCGTTTCGTTCGGTCAGTGACAGCGCCGAAGATCCACATCCCTCCTTCTCCATTTCCTCTCTTACCCTTCCCCCTCTCCCTTCCCTACTAACATAGGCTGGCAACGCACTTGCGACTCCTCTGATGTTGCTGGTGCCTATAGACGGTGGTAATCACATAACATCAGGTGACCCACTGTTTGATTGCTTCCTATGATATAAAGATAAAGAAAAAAATAAATTCAAAATCATATACTCTATCATATACTATAAATATTTCATGTTGAAAACAAGGTCACTTACAGAACGCTTTTATCTGTCGTATGGATATTCCATTATGAAGTACAGATGCATGCGACACCAAGTAACAAATTTGTTAGAATTACCGCATCGCTCAAGTAGCGTGCTAAAAAGCTCTTTCCGGATCCAAGCTAATAGCTTTGTCAATACTATTTCATGCTCGTTTTTCTATTAACATTAAGACCAAATGGAATTCGTATTATTTTTCCAACATTTTAAAAATGTAAAAGAAAAACTCACTACATATTCCGTTTCTAATCTTGCTACGAATTTACAATATCAATTTTAAATATACTCATCTGAAGCATCGAATCAACTAAGTTGTATACCTAAGTGAATATAGACATATTACAAAGAACTGCAATGAAAGCTCGAGTACGGTGCGGCGCTAAGGCGAGCTCCGCGGTGATTTAATACTGCAGTACGTCGTACGTTATATTCTCAAGGGGCCCGACCATTCCTTGTACCTGAGCAAAGCTGAAACTGCTTGTTCTATTACAATTAACTTTTACCTGCCCGTAGGAATATATAGCTAGTCTCAGTTAAGTCGTTTAAACATGAAGGAATCGCTATCACAAAATAAACAATTTCTAACATGATAACTATGTGTTACAGGTTTTTGATGGGATCTTAGTCTGTCGTGTGGTGGCTTTTATATTATACTAGCCTATGCCCATGACTTTGTCCGCCTGGAATAGTTACTTTGGACTTTAGTTAGTAGTTAGCTTTAGCTAACACGCAGCGAAAGCTGTCAAGAGGAAAGAAGAACCGATTTTGAACCATTTTTCATTGGTGCTCCGCCCCTATTGGTCTTAGTATAATAATATATAGCTTATACCATTCCTCGATAAATGAGCTATATAATACTGGAATCGGACCAGTAGTTTCTAATATTACATCCAACAACGTCACAAACTCACAAAGTCACAAAATTTACCTCTTTATAATATAATATAGACTAGCGGGCCCGAAGGACATTGCTCCACCCTGATGATAAAAAACACCTATAAAAAATATATACCTAAACCTTCCTCATCAACCACTTTATGTACTGGTGAAAATTTCATGAAAATTCGTTTCGTAGTTTTTGAGTTTATCGAGAACAGACATACAGACAGACGTGACAGTAGACTTTATTTTGTAATGTGTTATTATTCATATCCTTGTGTTATTTCACTCTTTGTTTTATAATAATGGCTGTGTTTTATCTAATCAAGTTCGGTTATTGTGTACCTATACGTTTTATAGTGTTCCCCAGTTAGCGAAATGTATCCACTTGCTTCAAAACATCTTCACCAAGTTTTACGGCCAGTGCCTCGTGACTGTGTGTCCAGAGACATCACCTTCGTCTAACTGGTACTGATATTCTGACCAAACTACCGGCAGGATTTGAGGCACAGGTTATCAGCATACATGATCTAAGTAATCAGAGCGTATGAAACTTCAGTGCGAGTATAGCCAAGTAGAAAAGACTGCCGTCTGTTCGGAAGCGGATGCGGACTCCTTGAGATATATGTGTAAAAATATTCTTTAATTTAACCAATTCCAAACTCAATATGGGAATCCGTAAACTCCTGAAGGAAACCGTTTCGTCTAATCCAAGGAATTGTTAAATATACTTCAAACAATAAAACAACAAGTATTCATTACTAATATTTCTATTTTCAATTTATTGTTTATTGGTTTTAGAAATAGATTGTCTCGTTTATTTTTATTATTAATTATTCAATAATAATAATAATTAAGAATTAATAACCGCAATGTGAACATCTCGAAATTCTATTTCTGTATTTATAACTTATATTACTGACTTAGTTTTTGTATGAACAGAATTTCCAGTTTCAATTCATTTAGAAACGTAAAATTTACGTTTATTTATTTGAATGAAAAAAAAAACGTATTAAATTATTTGGAAAATATTATTTGACCATGACTTCTTCAAAGATCTATAACATCTAGATAGCTGGGCGTTTATCCTATAATATCTAATGGCCTATAATCCAGTAAATTGCCTAGTTAATGCAGCTGTAAATGAGAGATATAGAGAGAAAGAGAGAGAGAGGAAGAAAAAGTAAAGAAAGGAGTTGATAAGCGACACGCAAAATGCTATAATGTTTTAATTGAAACTGAAAGAAGCAGATATAATTTATAGAGGAAAACGATGCAATATTTCTATCGCAATAAAATTGTATCTTACTTTAATCTGGTTCCTGTAAGTTAAGGTAACAAAACAATTAATTTGCAAATAGACAAAGAAAAAGGATATGTATTGATCCATTACGATATGTTTGATAAAATATTGTTTATGAAATTAATAGTAAATATTATTTTGAAAATTAATTATAATCCAAAAACAATATAGGGTTATAATTTGGTTGTTAAACAGCTAGATAAAGCTCAGCTGAAATTAGTTTACTTAGATTCATTTAATTGGAGTTTCTTACATGACGCTGGAGAATACACAAAAATAATATATAAAAAGAGATAGAAGGCTTATGTAGGAAAGCTAACTGATAGGATATCATGGTTATTTATGGTGTTAGACTAGAAGAAGGGGAGATTCAAAATCGATTTATAAAATACTAAAAGGATACAGTAAAATGGGATAACCACGAAAAATTTAAAATGAAGAGAAAGGTTTCATTCTACTTACTGACTTTTATCACATCTGAAATATATCTATTATTTATAGTAGAAGTTTGAACCAAGGAAGCTGAATATGACTCTAATTGTTAGTAATGAACAAACAACGGTTTGAAAATTATATGTTAAATGGTCGAATAATGATTAGTAAGTTTTGAGATCACAAGAGACTAGGGTAAAAAGCTAGCCTTATCTATAAAACAATTTAAACAAAATTATAGCAAACTAAATACGATTTCTCAAAAAAACGGAGTTGATTCCCTTTTTCTATATGTCAGTAATTAAATGTTGTTACTATTATGAAATATTCTTAATGAACTTTTCATTATTTATTTATTTCTTATCAATAAAAGAACATAGGTATAGTCTTAACCACATTTTTAACCGCTCTGATAAATGCGCAAACAAACAAATAAATAAATACCAGTGGCGGGTGTACAAGTTTTGCCGTCCCCTAAGGATCTCTACAATTTGATATCCTAGTTCATAATCATATTATTTGCATTTTTTCTACCAGTGACATTGCAACGTTATTGTTTGTGCTCTATCTAGCTAATAACACCATCATTTTCCCGTATTTACTATGCTTATTAATTATGGTGTCGATGGGACTTTCTACAATTAGAAACGTGAAACTTTTTATTTTCTGTAAGACACAAAAAAATTGGCCCCAAATTTCCAGCCTATTGGTAAATCCGCCACTGATGAATACCAATTTTAGATTCTTATATTTCAAATTTGTCAATAAGCTATTATTGAGTATGTAGGTGCAGGCCCAAACGTTCCGTCATATTCAAAGCGGCTAAAAATTGACTGGAATCAGTACAAACGTATATAATATTGTAAAAGGTGAATCAAGTAATGCGAGATTATTTCAAACTGAAGTCGTAGATACATTAATAATTCGCTGTATCAATTAATATATATTTACATTAATATTAATTTATTAAATCATATAATATAACAAAGACTAGATAAAAAAAGCAAGACCGTATTTGTCTTTGGTGAATTGTAGTTACATAATTAATAATTTTAAATATCGAAATCTAGATTGCACGTTTCATTAACCTTAAGTCTTTTATAAACTACTATATATTTACAAAATACCTTTTAAAAATATTATTTATAATTTGCAAACATTTTTGTATTTTTTTTAAATTATTATTTATATGTTATTTAAGCCGTGCCAACTATTACCTTGTCGGATTCATGCCACATGAAAATTAAAAAAATATAGTTCATCAAAAAAAAGTAATAGGTACCTATATAAAATTAATTAAAAAAAATCTCAATATTTTATTTAATTACAATAATATTTTGGCATTAAAAAAAAACACAATCTACGCTACTTTATCACAATCATGTTGAGATGTTTGAAAAATAAATATTGCCATGAATCCATCTGCGTTGTACTAGTCCCATTTGATTTAGTAACTATCATATGTAATTCAAGTAATAACTAATTATAAAATCGAAACATGAGCTATGTACATATGAATTTTTAATACTATTTTGGCTAAATGTCACTAATAATCTCTTATTCTAAAATTGTGCCATCGTGTGAGAAACGTTACTATTGAAAAGGGGAAAAAGAACGAAACTCAAATAATGATGACTCAAATAATACCGTAAACAATATTTACAAACTACATATATAAAAAGAAACAATAGTTACACTCTTATAATTATTTTGTACAAGTTTAAATTAATAACAAAAACCATTCTATAATAACAATAATTAAACCTTATATCCACTGTGAGCATATTATAGGTATTTAATATCTATCACAATGAGAGAGAGAGAGAGAGCAATTCTTTACATGCAACTATCCTACACAGACTGTTCAGCATTTACGTGTGTTACATTACCTAAAATCTGCCCACGGTCGAATATAATGCTTGATCAATGTACCGAGCGGACGACATATGGCGTCCTTCTGGACTCTGCTTCATGCAGCGATGAAAATTCTAATATTAAACACAGAATATCGATTATTTGCAAGGCACATTCTCTTTAAAATCCTGAATTCCAATTTCAACTTGTATAATTAAATGCTCCGAAAGCATCATACGTCGGCACATATAAACACAAAGGGCCAGTTCGAAACGACTTCTATTCGTTGTACTGACATGTGTTTTCATGTATATAATCGATTACATACCCTGTGTCTCGAAAAATATACGAGAAGTGATAAAGAGTAGGAAAAACGGAACTGCTCTCGTTTATAAATGTTTATTACTGCGTGGGTATATATTATGTTTGAGTCAAAAGTTGTTAAGGAATGAGATAAGATTGTCCGTTATTTATTGCTTTCAAAAAGTCCGGCATTAGTGCGGGACACGCCAGCGGTGATCGCGGTGCGGCGGACTGTTCAGTAGCCGTAGCCAGCTCCTGGGTAGAGAAGCGCCGCGCCGCCTCCCGCCGGTCAGTGTTGCGCCGCGAACTTCATACGCTTTTGTTTCTGCCTTTGGTTACAGAACCATACTCTGACTACGTTTTTCTTCAAATCTAGCTTCTCCGCGATAGCTGTTATCTTCTCTCCCGACGGTCGCGGCTGCACAGCAAAATACGCTTCTAGACTTCTTTTCTCAGGCGCCGCTATAGATGTCCTCTTCCTTTTCTTCTCCCCCGCAGGCAACACGCTTGGTGCGTCGGGATCCCGCCTTTTATTCTTTGCCTGTGCCTCCGCTTCCTCGAGCCACGCTTGCAAAATCGGTTTTAACGCTATCATATTATTGTGACTAAGAGTGAGGCTCTCAAAGCGGCAGATGGTACTTTGTGATAAGGCTCCGACACCTGGTAGTTTTAAATTTGCGAGGGCCTTTCCGACGTCCGCCTGTGTGACTCCTAGTTTGATTCGTCTCTGTTTGAACCTCTCCGCAAAGGCTTCAAGCTCTCGTGGGTCTGTGTCGGTGTCGGGATGGAGTGTGGCCGCCGGATGCCCAAGATGAGCCGGTGGAGCATGCCCCAAACCGGTGGCGTGGTGGTGGTGATTCATAACGTGGTTCATGGCGCCGTAGCCGTGAAGCTGATGGTGTGCAGGCGCGCCCTCTCCCATCGGTGCGAGCGTTGTCATTGAAGAAGACGTCAGGGGATCTAGCATGTCCAAACCCTCCATGCCATGGTGACCCATCTGTGAAAAGAAGGGCTTCTTGTAACACGTTTTAATCGTACTGTCAAGGGTTGAAATGTGAAGTGGATTAATACAGTTTATAAATTGTTATAAGAGTTTGAATTAACTTTTACATTGATGTTAAATCGTACGTTGAATTGTAATGGGGTTGGGGCGGGGACAATGCCTGCACCCGGGGATGATATGGAAACGTAAACAATAATCTTTGTGCAGATTTGCACTCATTCTTTATGAGGGTAAACACTTGTTTTTGCATGGGGTGTTGTGACGTTGATTGGGACCGAGTGTTCTGCCAATATGCTTAAGTTGTTGGCTGGCTTTGTTGGGTAGATGAATGTTTGACGTGCGGGGTCGACATCATACGGCGTTTATTGTTTGAATATTTTTATCTATTCCGTTGAGTATTGCTATTGTTACATGTGAACAGAACTAGAATGTGTAATATAAAGATTATTTTAACAAGACATCATATTATATTTAAATATTATACATCTGTAGGTAGATTACTGAATTTCAAATTTTTAAAATGACGTTCTGACCAAATTCCGAGCACCAACTTACAGTCCGACAACATATAATAAAAAAAGAAATGTTTTGCTTGACTAAGAATTACAAAAGAAAATAAGTTGTAATTCCAGAACAATAAGTTTTATTTGTACATCATTGTTTCTTAGCCAAATTAAACAAACCATGTAAATTTGACTACCAATTCAAAATAATCCCGAATAACTTTTGACACATTATATTTACCAATAAATACATCTTTTTTAGATAATGTAAAACTTTACTAGTGTGTGGATTTATTGTTCCAATACAGCCTTTCGTTAATGAGTTATAATATAGCAAACTAAAAAATGCACACATTACAATACACAGGGGTGTAAGGGGTGTCGATTAACATCATAAGACTTGAGACACCCAAGCCAACCTCACCTGCACGTGGTGCACCCTGCTGATTAACGAACGAGGCAATGGCGAGAGCGGGGTGGTAGGGTTTTACCGCCCGACTGGGTCGCAACCACCATGTATATGGCGAAAAAGCCCGTCATAGTGACTCGCTTCTACGGGTCGCGTTTCGGGATCAGCCTGTGCATATCCAGCTTATTACAGGCCGGCATGATAGTGACGACCGGCGATGGACAGTGTGTCAATCGGTGGTCGCTATTATTTTTGGATTGTACTGTGCTTACCATCAGGCTTAGTGCAGTCATTTTGCCGTGCTACAATAAAAAAAAAAAAAAAAAAATATATTTTGAATGAGGACAATCTGAAAATTCCGAAGAGTGTAAGTGATAAGGGTGAGGTTTATACGAAATATGCTAAATTATCTACATTTTAACAGTTTAAAAGTAACAGCAATTATCCATAGTATATATATGTAACCATTAGAGAAATATATTGGATATAGCAATTTAAAATGATCAAGGTTCACATTAGTATCTATCCAATGTTTTAGTTTGACATAAAACTAGGACAGTAAATACGACGCATAAAAACATTCTTGGCTATACTTTAAGTTTCCAGTAGCAACTATAAAATATAACGGGTCAGTTTGCATTACGTTTCTAGCGATGTAATAATTCAAACGACAAATAAAAGATAAATTGTGGTGTCCAGGGCTGGGTGGCGGGTTACGTGATGCACGCGCGTGCTCGCCCCGGTAATGGTGATATAGTAACCCTCTGGGAGCGCTACGTCTCGTACGGTACCCCTGATGGAACTGTTAGCGTTTGTCCTGCCGCGAAACATGCCTTATTGTAGGACTAATTTAATGTTATAGAGGAATTTCTTTTTTAACTATTCACTAAACACAAACAAACCCAGTCACGTAGGGTTGTATGTATTTACTTTAGTTTTTGATATTAAATATAAATTTGTAAATGTATTGCATATACCATGACACGTTACAACGAAACTGTCAGATTTGTTTAAACGCCATCTATCCGCGCATTCTTTGTACTAAAATGTTAGCAATAAATATTGATATTTTTCATATTATAATCAAATTTATTTTTATTTAAATTTTTGCTTAAATTTAAAAAGAAGTTATATTGACCCTGGGAAGCACTTATACTCAAAAATTTTGCGTCACTCGCCGTTTTAAAACCAGTTACTTACGATCTCGTTCTGTTTATACGAAATTCGGTACCAAAACGATTGTCACCGTCACTATGATGGGTCTATCTCGTACAAGTTCGACCGATTCGACTGTAAATCCCTACTAACTCGATTGCTTACACAATATACAATGGTTGATTCTGCAATGCTGCATCATGCGTATGTGTGCTACTAAAGCTGATGTTACACCTATCGTATATAGGTAACACAACCATGCAAAGTTAAAAGTATATATATGGTGGTTGCGATCTAGTTGGTAGCTATTGCCATGACAATAAAAAAAAACGATAAGTGACAGTTATATCTTAACTCGGCACATTGATCAAATGAAAACTCTAAACTTGCTAGTTATATTTTGACGTGTTTGTGTGTGTATACGTACCTACAAACTACTAACAATTTGTAGTGCCGCATGGAACTCCCCTAAAGATATGGGTGCGCGTATGTCCTTGTAATAATAAGGGATGTAATGCACGACTACTAGAGATGTAGATTATCAACCTTAAATGTATCGATAGAATTATTAATAAAATATATTTATATTTTGAGCCGATAATTCAATTTAATGTAATTTATCGAATACGCATATTATCTTAATATCAATGCAGTGAAGTTATATGAGCCTTTATAAGAGTATATATTACGTAAAAGTGCGGTTATAAACGGAATTTATTTTAAACAGCGAATTTTATGTAATTTATGTTTAGCTCATTTAATAATGTTGTAATATTTATTTTGTTTTATTATTATTGATTTCATGAAGCAAAATAGATATGGATGGATATACTTCATTAATATCCTATTACTACTACTACTACTACAAGAACTATAGTAAGGGATACACTTTTGTTTTTAATGAAAAATTATTTGGATCTATCGATAATTCAATGTGGGCATCACTATTTACATTGGAAGTGGATATTAAACAAATTATACTCCTTTAATATTGATTTGTATCACAACGTTATGATTTGGACAAGTGGCTGAATTTATTCCGGTGTGTTCCGCGTGGCCACTAAAACAACGGGACGAACATATACGAATTTTATATAACTCTGTAGCGTGCTGGCCATTAAAATTGTCTCTGGCCTTTTAGAAAAATAGAGCGAGATATTCGTTGTCACAAGATACAAATTTTTCCTCGACAAAAGTGGACATTAAAAGTTTCGGTTGCAAAGTCAGTGTTTGATTTTATAATAATAACACATTGAACACGCCCCAAAATTGGTGACCTCCGACGCTTGTGATTGACGCTCAAACATTGTCGAGCAATCACAATATTCGCAACCGAACGGCGAGGCCCTATACAACGGCGACTTCTACACTGCACCGACAAATTTCATGACGGCCAACTAAGCAGAGGAAAGGACCCCTGCATGACCCGTGACTCATCCACTTCCAACACAACAACTCAACAAGGAAACGAGCGAGGACTGTATCTCAGCTTAAACCATCAACCGTCTACAATATGGACTCACCAGCAATGCAATTGGCTTCGCTTAGAGAAATGGTGCAGCAACTTACACATAAAATAGCGTCCCTAAAAAACCAAAAACAACGTGCATCCCGTAGCCCCTCTACCAGCAGAAGACGACACCATACACCTGCGCCACGATGTTGGTATCACAAAAAATTCGGTAAGAAGGCGAACAAATGCATTGTTCCTTGCGAGTGGACTGAAGAAGAACCCAAGCAGCAATCAGTGACGACGGACACTGATTGCTGTTCATTAGATCATAAGAACCGCCGCTTGTTTGTAACGGATAGGGTTACGAAATATAGGTTCCTAGTCGACACGGGGTCTGACCTATGCTGTTTCCCTTATAGCTGGTTAAGAGAAAAAAGATACCCCTCTAACTGGGAGCTCAGTGCCGCTAACGGCAGCTCAATTAAAACTTTTGGCACCGTCACTCTCCGACTCGACTTTGGACTACGCCGTGATTTTAATTGGGAATTTGTAGTCGCAGATGTCAGTACTGCCATTATTGGCGCAGATTTTTTGGCACACTACCATCTTTTGCCAAACTGTCACAACAAGAGGATAGAGGATGGTAAGACTGGTCTGTCAGCAAACGCTTCCACAGCCAATATTGAACATTCCAGCGTTAAGGCAATAGGTCCTTCGGATTCTGCATTTGCACAAGTGCTTGCCGAATTCACAGACATTTTCCGACCTCCCGGTCTTCCTCGCTTTCATAAGCACAACACAGTCCACCATATCCGGACTACAGATGAGCCTCCAGTATCATGTCGACCTCGTCGGTTAGCTCCTCAGAAACTTACTGCTGCAAAGAGCGAATTTGAAAGCATGATACGGAACGGCATTGCCCGCCCGTCTCAAAGTTCTTGGTCCTCTCCGCTTCATATGACGGTCAAGAAAGACCTTTCTTGGCGTCCTTGCGGTGATTATCGCGCTTTAAACGCGCGAACCATACCTGATCGCTATCATGTCCGACATATCAACGATTTCAGCCACAATCTAGCAGGTTCGAAAATTTTCAGTACCATCGACCTGGTAAAGGCGTACCATCAGATTCCAGTATACCATGAGGATATCCCGAAGACCGCCATTGTTACACCATTTGGCCTCTTCGAATTCCCTTATATGACCTTTGGTTTACGCAACGCTGGACAAACATTCCAAAGATTTATTGATGAGGTCACACAGGGATTAGATTTCGTTTTCCCTTACGTGGACGATATCCTCGTATTTTCTGAGACCGAATCTCTGCACAAAGACCATCTCAGAATCTTGTTCAAACGCCTACAAGATTATGGCGTCATAGTGAACGCATCAAAGTGTGTGTTTGGTGCCCCAGAAGTAGTCTTTCTGGGTTACACAATTAACTCAGAAGGAACTCGCCCACCTCAGGATCGAGTACAAAGCTTTACTAAATTATTCACCTCCTAAAACTATTAGTGGAGTCCGACGTTTTCTCGGTATGTTAAATTTTTATCGCCGCTTCATACCTCATGCTGCACAATTTCAAGCACCACTCATAGACGCAGTAGTCGCCACCAACAGTAAAGGCGCAAAACCATTTTTATGGACGCCCAAGCTGTTGGAGCATTTTGAAGCCTGTAAAACTAGTCTTTCAAAGGCAACTTTACTTCAACATCCAATTAACGATGCACCTCTCGGTCTGTTCACAGATGCTTCCAGCATTCACGTGGGATCGTGTTTGCAGCAACAAGTCAATGGTCAATGGTATCCTTTAGCTTTTTTCAGTAAAAAATTGACTTCAAAACAATCACAGTGGCCTGCTTATTACCGAGAGTTATTAGCAATATACGAAAGTGTACAACATTTTCGTTATATTTTAGAAGTTAGCAATGCAACCATTTTCACTGACCACAAACCTCTTTTATACGCTTTTGTACAAAGACGAGGGAAGCTTCCTCCTGCACAGCTGAACCAACTATCTTTCATCAGTCAATTCACAACTGACATTCAGTACATTAAAGGTTCTGAAAACCTTATTGCTGATGCCATGTCACGAATTGAGGCAATTTCATTAGAACAAGAATATGAAACCTTAGCACGTTCTCAAGGCACTGATGAAGAACTTCAAAATTTGTTAAAAAACGGTTCAAGCCTTAAACTTACCAAAATTAATATTCCTGGTACTGGCGTTTCTCTATTTTGTGATGTTTCCACAGATAGGCCGCGTCCGTATGTGACTCCAGAACTGCGGCGGGTTATCTTCAATAAGCTGCATAATTTGAACCATCCCGGCGCACGAGGTACCACCCGCCTTGTCACCGAACGGTACGTTTGGCCATCCGTCAATAAAGAATGTCGCGAGTGGTCACGAGCTTGTCCTGCCTGCCAACGCAGTAAAGTCTCCAGGCATAATACCGCTCCCCTCAGTAATTTTAAAACCCCATCTGGTCGATTCCTCCATGTCCATTTGGACATCATAGGACCATTACCTGTTTGCGATGGTTATCGCTATTGCTTAACAGCAATAGACAGGGTAACGAGGTGGCCAGAAGTATGGCCAATGCGTTCTATAACTGCAGAAGAAGTGGTAGAGACTTTTACTAGAGAATGGATCTCTAGATTTGGCATACCACTCTGTATTACAACTGACCAGGGTACTCAATTTGAGTCTGACTTATTCCGCAGACTCCTCATCACTTTTACCACTAAACGACAAAGGACAACCGCATATCATCCACAGGCAAATGGTATGATAGAGCGCGTACATAGGCAACTTAATATCATATCCAAAACGCGCTAATCTGGTTTTTGAAATTCTTTCACTGATAAGAAGCTATATTCTTTCTGAGTGACACATATTTATTATTCTTTCTTGTTATTCACTTTCACATTATTCACATCACAAAGTATTTATTTATATTCAGTTTTCCTCAAGGCGCTTTTTTTAAGCATTATCCGATGGCGCAACTTATATAATTGATAGATCTGATAGATGATTCCACGGTCTTTATAATTATTCGTACTTGCCAAAAATGATTAAAAAATAAATCAAGGCAGCCATAAGGACTCCCGACAGAAGCGAGTACTTACAATAGAATAACTGTGTTCTGTTTTGTGGATAGATGTACACGTGCTCCTTTGTAGTCTGGCGCAAAAAAACATTCAAACCAAGCCGCGCAAGTGCAATAAGATCGGTCACGCTTACTATCATGTCATGACGTGAAATTATACATTAGTTAATTGCCAAAAGTACCGCTTAACGTGCCTAAAGAAGTTTTCACTTCAAAAATCATATTATGTATAAATAACAATTAATATTCTACCGTTTTGTGGCCCCACGAGCGCATCTGACACCCTATGACATATGAATATTATTTTGCGCGGTTGTAAGCACAATTTGATGGGTCGCTCCTTTCTTTGGAAAGTAATCCTTGATAGCCACAAAATAAGATACAAAACCGTGTACTACGCGATACCTATGCAATAAAAATGCATAAAGGTAACAAGTTTGCGTTTAAAGTGACGCGGATGGGTTCACATTGTAACACAAATGGTTTTAGAAATCATATAAATAATCTGCATCTATATATTGGTTTGTGTACATCATTATCAGGATATCCTCAATGAATACGATCGAAACATTTAAAGCGATGATGGCTCAGTTGATAGCGTGTTCGGACACTGCGTCGATGGATGTAGGTTCGAATCCTTGCAACTGAGCCGGAGCTTATGGTGAATAAAAACTTCACAATAAAACCATAACATGATCGTTGGGTTTTTTAACCCATATAGCTGGACTACAGCCACCTTCAAGCTTGAAAATTTGTCGACATGAACCTTTTGGTGTATTCTGGCAGGTGGACTTGAGAGCCTCTCTAGGTTTAGTATGTGTTGCTATGTTAGACCACTTCGACAGTCGTCATATAACTAACATCAGATGATATTGTTCACAGATGTTAAAACTTATAACACGTTATATACTAGGGTGCTTTTTTAAAACGACAATTTTTATTATTCAGTCCTGAAGCGAAATTTGGTGGAAATTTGTAAAAAAAATTCCATAATTTATGCCTTTCCAATTATAAGTTATATTCTGGTTATTTATAAAATCCAGTTTGGTCCCATTCCTTGGTTTTAATGACAGTGAACCAGAAGATTGCAGTAACTCAAATAATATTTCTAAAAAACATGTTATTATATTATTATATTGATTCTATAGTTCTTACTATGCGTTACCGAGAGCACAGTTTGTCTGTTATAACATATAACTAATCTCAACATTGATAATGATAAATTACAACTAAAGAGTGTTGTCAGACCAATTTCTATGGAATTGTAGATAACTGTCTATAAGGCTTTTAGAAATCGTAAAAAGTAAATAAAAAGATTATACTTTTATTTATTTACAATAGAATTATCTTATGGAAGTATACATTTCGCAAATGATATAGTTTTTAGAAATATTTTACAATAATTTTAGAAGTCATAACAGGGAAGTAAAAGTAGAATTACGAAAAAAAAAACACTGCGTAATGAATACGGGCGGAAGCGTAGTTTCTGATATAGCGATTCGTCAAATTACTTTAGCAATTATTAGTGGAAAAAATAACAAGCACTAACAGAGAACTACGTATCATTGTAACATAGCGAAATACAAAATGTCGAAAGTAGCCTGTTTCCTTCCACGTTTCATAAGAATTTCTCGAAATGTTAATAGCATTATATACCAGTTTTCACGTTAATTGTTCAAATACATTATACATTCAGAAGTAAGCATGAAAAAAGTTTCCATCGTGACGATCCCCAACGCTTGGAGGGTATGGATAATGCGTGCTTTATTGTCCGCGGTGCCCGAACATCGCCCGTTTGGGGTTCCTTCCATGTCTCTAATCTGTAAATATAGTTGTAGGGTACACTTTAACGCGATAAAACGGCACTTGAGGGATTACTTTTTTTTTCGATTACAACGAAATTGTTTCATTTTCAACTTTAGGTATTTGACCGTCGTATTGAATTTCTTTCCATCCTACGCTGAACTAATAATTACTCAACGTTAGGGCGATAAGATATCACGAGTTGATTTTCATATGAGCTTGACCTTTCGTGACCGAACACATCATAATGGGATTATAATATTGTGATAGCTAATTCTCTAGTGTTCATCCATTACTTTATAGGTCACTCTATGTTTTCGTACTATTTCTAAAAATAAAAGCCATCAACGGGTAAAATATCTTGTCATTTGAAATAAGTGTAATTAAATGGGTTTTCATCCGAGCAAATGCAATCTCAGGTATATGGCTAGAATCACTGTCGATTATTCCTTACTTGTAATTATTATTAATATTGTCGGTGTTATATCAACGTGCGAGTAGGCAAATTTCTATAAATAAAAAATAACTGACTAATTTATCGCTGCAGAATCCAAACTACCTAAAGCAGTGTTTCCCAACCTTTTTTAGGCCACGCGATACCGTAACATTTATAAAATTTTTATGGCCACCCATAAATCATTTTTGACTTTAAAAGATTATTTTGTTCCCTTAAGAAATATAAATGATAAGCTTTAAAAAGAAATCACTATGAAATTGTTATCAAAACATAGTAGGTAAAATTTCAAAACACATAATGAAAAACTTACTCTTGACGACTCTAATTACCCAGTTGATATTTTGGTAACATCAAAAGAAATTATACCTAATAATTATTTACAGTATTTTTTTAAGAATTTGAATTTTTTGTTAAATTTGTCATATGTAATATTGCATTTAAGTAACCCAAACCGAAAGAGGTAAAGTCGTGTCAAGTCCATTTTTAAATTGCCCCCCTTAACTATTAAATTACCCCCTATGGGGTGTGGCCCCCACGTTGGGAAACACTTACCTAAAGTGATGACCATAAAGGATTTTTCGAAATTCAACCCATTAGATCGTGATAAAGGAAAAAATTGTATAAAAATTTATCACGTTTTTGTCGATCGGTTATTACTTCAAATAAAATAAATATTCAAAAATAATTATTGCGTATAAAGCTGCGAGAAACTGCTAATTAAATACAAAAGTTAGAGTGCACATTTTATTGCACATAAACAGAACCACGATAGAAACAATAAATAATAATTACCGTTTCATTGTTACAAATTGCAATACGTTAAACATGGGTAATTAAATGTAATAGCAGAATAATTGACAACGGTTTAGAAGGACAGTTGTATAATAATACAAGACTGTGATTTATTATTCATGATAATACAATGCCCTAGGTCGGCCGTTGAGTGCGCATTAGGTCCGTTAAAAGTACTGAATAGATTCTTATCAATTCTTTTTTAGTTTTACATATAAACACTTGGCCAATATATAAAGAAAATTCACTAAATATTCCGAAACCTTATACGTGCTTATATATAGCTTGTGCAGCATTATATGAGAGTCAGTTCCCTAAGCATAGAATATCATTTTGGGCACCATTCCTTAACAGATAAGATTTTGGTTAAACATTAAAGCATACAAATCATTAAAAAAAAGCATAAAAAATGTAGGTGGTAGAGCCACGCTGAAGCTATTACTGGTTTCAGCATGAATGGGTCGGCTCAACCAGGGTGGTGCCACCCTCTCACAGAAAACCGACGTGAAGTCAGTGCTTACATTGTTGCGTTTCGTTCGGTCAGTGAGAGCGCCGGAGTTCACCTTCCCTCCCTCCCCACTCTTCCCCCTGTTCTCAAACACAGGCTGACAACGCACTAGCAACTCCTCTGGTATTGCTAGTGTCTATGATCGGTGGTGATCACTTAATACCAGGTGAACCGCATGTTCGTTTGCCTCCTGACATAAAAAAAAACAAGATTTTATTCGGTTTCGGTACTTAGTAATTTTGGTTGAGTTACTTGGATTCTTGTAATTAAAAAAAAATATGATAAACAAAATAAATAGTTCACTCTACTGCGTATAACTGCATTCATGACGTAAGTGGAAAAGAGATTTTTCACGAACAGTATCGAAATGTAGTTCTCCATAACTCCAAACGACGTAGCTTGCCTACCTATGGGATATATCTTCCGCAAGGTGTATATTAATCTTTAGAAATATCTGACAAAAATTATCGTGTATAATTAACAAAATACATAATTGACGTTTATGCCAAATGTATATTAAAATGCGTCCGTCTGTTTAAAACAGATTGACAGACAAATATTTACATTGATAATATGTATCAGATTACATATATTCTGGATAATATTAACATTTTTATATACGACATTGGACCCACTAATATATTTACTGAAAAAATCCTTGATAATACATAATATATGTTATATTTATATAAGTCACCAAAGAATTTCTTGATAAATTATTAATGAGATAAGGGACTACAAGAACAGTTTTCCCTATACGAAATAATATGGGCATCGCGCCGTATATTCTCGCCTGATCCCTCGAGGGGTTCGCAGGGACCGATCGGCGTAATATTTAATGTACATGACGGCGCGGCATCAATTCCGGGCTCAATATTCAGTTTAGACGAAAACTATGAATGTAATTCCCTATATCTCAATTCCTCTTTTAGTCTATATGTTCTTTATTTAAATTATGAAACTCTAATTATAACAATAAATGTGGAAGAGACGAAAGTGTAAAAAAGTATGCGGTGTAGTGTATACGAACGCGCGCTGAAAAGAGATGAAACTATGTTTATCAGCTACTCCTTACAACTCGTTTTGTTATTGTAAGGAATTTCTTGTAAAAAAATGTTACCACTTATCTCGGAAGAGTTAAAGTCAGATTTTATTTTTCTAGAACGTCCATAATACTATTTCTTCAACACGATAACAAATATAACTCTCTAACTCTTTTGTCATTAGTGATCTAAACAGGTTTTCTTATTATTGGAATTATAAATGCAAGATATCGCTTAAAAAATAATTGACGGATATTTTCATAGAAAGCGACGCTCGTGAACATCATTGTTTTTATAGCTGCCTAAATTAGCGTTCGATGTCGTTTTACAAGTAAACCTTTGACTTTTTCATTCAAAACCTTTTCTCATAAATGATAAAGAAATTTTCATTAACATATTCCTTAGAGATACGAACTAGTTGTGCCCACAAATCCGTTTGCCATACATGTTTACATGTTACATGTTTTATATCAATTTTCTAAATTATTGTGGATTTTATGTACACAATATTTACTACGTAAACGATGGTACTAATTTGTGTGTCGTAAATGACTAATATATTAAACTAGCTTCTGCTCGCGTCTTAATCCATGTAGGCTTTAGGCTTGGACTTTGGGCTAACGCTAGCACGTAGCGGAAGCTCTTAATAGGATCAAAAACAATTTTTAAACATTCTTCATTAGTGCTCCGCTCCTATTGGTCTTAGCGTGCAGATATGCCTATTGCCTTGATAAATTAGCTATCAAAAACTTTTTTTTTTTTTTTTGTTCAAATCAGACCAGTAGTCCCTGTGATTAGTATGTTCAACCAAACAAACAAACAAGCCCTTCAACTTTATAATCCAATATATAAAAATCACATGGCACGGTGTTAATGTTTGAACTCCTTCGAAACGGATGGACAGATTATTATGAAATTTTAAATGTATACATGGTAGTTGTGTAAATACGTTGTAAAATATATTTTATACTCTAGTTGGTTAGGGAGTCCTTGTCCTGATTTTTTCTTATTTCTTTTGTCATAAGGGATCTCTGTGTTTCTTTATAATGTACAATATAACAAATGAATCGGATATATTAGAAACTCTATAAGTCAAAGAAGTTAATTTTTCAGGAGAAGCAAGAAGCCGTTTTGCTACATGAAATTGTTCTGAACTAACTTTATTTTAATAACATTAGGAAAGTTTAAGTAATAATGCAATAGTTTTATTCTATAAAATATTCTATTCTTGCTTTTTAGTGCCTAAAAATCACTTAAGAGTCATTTGACTTATAGCGTTTTTGATGTACATGAAATTAAGTTTTTTTTCTGTTTATTTAATAACTATCTTTATAAATAATTTGTAATTTGAAGCCAAAATTCACGAATAGATTTAATCCTTATTGTTTCCTCAATCTATAACTGACCATTTATATATTTATTCATTCAATTCAATCTAATCAAATATTTTGACATTTCGTTCTTGAGTTTTAGATTAGACAATCCTAGATGCATTCCTCAGCATAAAAGAATGTGATACAAAGGTACCAATGTATTTACTAACAGTCACTACCTCATTATAGTGGAAAAATGTCTATTGTCTAATTATGAACAAAACCAGTGTCATAATTAGTCAGTGACTTATAGAAATTCTCTAATGCATGAGATATTTGACTCGATGCTGTTCCTTTGATATTAAAGTTACTTCTATGATTTTTGTTTGAAATATAAAGCTATATTAAAAAATGCAAATAGCCCGTTTGATAAAAAATGTGACCTATGGAGTTTCTGAATAACCCAATTCAAATAGTATGTACTGGATTTAGTCTTGTGTCGATCTATTATACTATTAAGCTCATAACTTATTCTATACCTCAAGTAAAATATAAGA
The DNA here is from genome assembly GCA_014332785.1 of Antheraea mylitta. NCBI lineage: Eukaryota > Metazoa > Arthropoda > Insecta > Lepidoptera > Saturniidae > Antheraea > Antheraea mylitta. The sequence goes on from JACEII010000036.1 coordinate 7,010,930, forward strand.
TGTTCAGAGAACAAACCAATAATTTTTATATTTTTAATTTAATAACTTCTTTTGGGACGATATAAATTGGATTTTAAGAAACGAAAATGTGAACCGAAAGCCGGTAGCTATAGATGTATAAAAGTGTAGGTTTTAGGCCTGTGTAAAAATGAGGTAACATATTCTTATAGTACTCGAGATAGTGTGAGAGAGGGAGTGAGAAACGTTGAAACAGAACATTATTTTCGGTTATATAGTAGTGACTATCGCCCATTTTTAAAAATGATCCTGTGTTGTGCATTATTAACATTGTTGATGTGTATTAAAATATGACGAAGTGATGCCAAAAACTAATAATTTCCACTACCATAGGGTATTCGTCTCATTTTTTTAAAAATGAAGTAGAATACTAAGTTTCACTTCTATTGCGTGTGAACTCACTCTCGAATTTTTTTATATATTTTAACGCTCTAATGACTCAACTGATCATTATGTAGCTTTGCATACACCTCAGAAATAAATAATTGGATATAGGTACCTTTCACCTAGAAAGACAAATTCGAGGCAATCGTAAGTACTGTCGACAGGAGTGAAAACTCAAAACAATTGAAACTCAGTTATATGGTATTTAAACTGTATCCTATTTTAAATTTTTTAATTAATTTCCGTTTGAATTATTTAGATTTTAACTTTTTGTAAATTGTAATTATTATTATTAGACTCTCTTTCATATATATTGGAACTCCGGATTTTATTTATATACTTTATTAATTCATTAAACATGTGATAGGGTGCACAATGTCAATACAAAACATAAATATGAGATGTACATGGGCTGGTATACTACGTAACGCTATACAGTCGGGTTATGCTTACTATCATTTCATGACGCGAAATTATACATTTATCTCCTGCCAAACAATACCGCTTAAAGAGCAGAAAGAAGTTTTTACTACAAGAAATACTGTTTCCTAATCTATATTAAAGTGAGCGAAGCCACGACCAAAAGCTAGTAATATATAAATAAGCTAATCGTAAGCGTGTCCACCGTTGACTGCAATTAATTAACAATAGGTACATCATATGAACACATAAGCTCAAGCCCGTAGTCGGTACATATCAGCGACAACGTACCCCTACAAGTAAACAATAAAAGCGACTCCCCTTTCACGTCGGATAGTGCATAAAATTACCTCATTTTTATAACACAAAGAAAATATTTCTTATGTGTAGTAAGTTTGGGGGCCTCTCAACTCCCTGAGGTACGCCGACCCTCCCAGAGATGCGGGAAGACTTAAAGATTTCCTCTCAAAGTTATACCGATATAGAAATGCATTTATTATTATTATTTATACGTAGTGGAGGCGTGGAATCGCCGAATTACGTTATGTTTTACGATTGTGACTTAGTTTCATAGATGTAAAGATTCGATTTGCATGATTGCTATGGATATTTGATGATTGAAGGGTTCGCAAGTTTTATGGGTATCTCTCTCGTTGAAAAGGAATAAACTTTGAATTTATTACGGTGATATTTTATCGGGCCGCGTGATTATAAATAAAGTTTTATACCTTATTCTCTGTATTTATTTATTTCTATTACGGTTAAGTATTGAATGTTGATGAAGAGGCGCAGTTTTGAAGAGATATTGACGTCCGGTAATAATTTTTTATTAAAACATGAGACAGTGGGTGCCCAGTCATTGATGACAAATTTAGAGCAATGCTTCTCGGAAGATGGCTATACACTAACGAGACACTAACAATAGTGCTTTTTGAGTCGATATCGAGAAAAAATTCACAGAATTCACTGAATTTGTTTTAGTAAGTAGGCAACTAAAACAAAATGTAATGAATAAAAAAATGAAGTTTATTCGATCCACAATTAGACCAGAATAACCTTTTATCATTTTTTTTTTTTGTAGTTTTTAGAGGATGTTACTTATACATACCTAGATGATAATCCTGAATCACAAATATATGTAGCCTTTCAGAGGGAATCGATCGTAGTCCAACAATATTGAAGTGGATCTCCAGCAGTTCAAGTTTGAACAACACTAACTGATCCCAAACTTGAAATACCAATTACTTTCTAGTGACGAGTTTATGTGCGTAATGACCGCGAGTGTAGGAACCCAGGCGGGTAGAGATCTATACCATCCTGTATGATTCTCTGGGTTCCTGAGCATTACACAATCGCGATATTAACTATGTATATAGATAAAAGTAAATTGCAAAATGTATGTGAGTGCATTAGTTTACAACGGCTGCACATATTAAGTCAAGGTTTGTATAAAAGAAAATGTTTAAAGCACTCACGCAAAAGTTAAAATCTTGGGTAAAAATTTTCTTTTAAAAAGTGAGTCTAAGAGATAAAAAGCACTAGAGAGATCTTGAACATTTTTACCAATATTGATAGATTGATGTTCAGTTGTTATTCTATTTCGTTACATGGTCTTACTATGATGGGATTTTTTCAATAGGACACTCTTACAAAATCGGGGTGCGGACAGCTAGCCTTTTGTAATTACAATTGGAATGATTAAACAATGATATGGTGAACAATGTACCTGATGTGGCCTCGGATTGTGAGGCGGTGGTGCCCCTACACCGTGGTGGTAGACCATGTCGTGTTTCAACTGCGGCAGTGGAGGCCCGGGTTGTGGCCCGGACTGGTGCTTACCGATGTCGACAGCCGCCAGAGCCTCCGCCCTGCTTAGCAGTCCATCGTTTAGCCCGCTGAAAATATCCCCCTAAACACAAAAAAAAAAAGAAAAAAATTAAGTATACTGTGTAAATTATTTGTTTATTATCAATGCGGCGTCAAAATTACAGGCGAGTATTGGTATAAGACTTATTGTATTGTCAAATGTTCCTTTGTTTCTTAATACAAATATTATTAGTGTTCTTATTTCTATGATGATTTAATAAAGACTAGATCAGGTTTATGATTTGTTTCTTTATCTATTTCAAACTATTTATAGATATACTCCGAATGTGGAGGATCAGTTTTGAACGTAATTTTTTTTTACAAACATCTATCTCTTAAAATACTTGTTTTCGATGTCATATATTTTATAACATTATGTCAAGTGGTTGATTTTTTAATTTATTTATTTTATGATGATCTTCATAAATAGCATTACCATTAATAAATTTTCGTATTAAATTGTGGGATTTATTAGTAAAAAGTGCTTTTAGTGAATTTTGAATAAGAATGATTACTTACTTTTTCAATTTATTTATCCCTACTAATACTATACATACGAAAATGAGTTAATTTGTATGTTTGTTATACTTTCACACCTTAAATACTGGAATGATTATCATGATTTTTTGTCAGAAATAAATCAAATTCTCATTAGCGCGATTCAAACCGCCAACAAAAGCTACAGTTCATAAACCTTATAGGTAACAGTTTTTTCATTATATATTATAAAACAAAGTCCTGTGCTACGTCCGTCTGTCTGTTCGAGAAAAACGAACGGATTTTCTTGCGGTGTTTCACTATTAGATATAGTTTAGGTATCTCATTTGTCTAGGTTTTTTTTTTTTAATTATCAGGGCGGGACAACATCCGCAGCGCCATAGTTCATAATGAAGGGTAATAAGTGCATTTAACGAAATAGGCATTTCCAAATATCGCTGTTATTGACATATGAATATCAGACAATGTGACAAACGGTAGAAAGCCAAATACTTGACATAGAATTCACATATGATATTGCTACAAGCAGACAGAATATTGTCAACGATACTAATACCAAACGCAATATGTCCGCTCGCATCAAATAGAAATAGGCCTGTGCACGGCCGCGGACACGTTTTTCCCGGATTACTTTAAATTATTTATGAGTTGACTCCATGTTCCTCCACAACTCGTTACTTGCGGGTTCGAATGTTGTCGGGATGACGATGAGCCGATCAGCTAAAAGATTTGCACATACTAGGTATATCCTTTCACAAGTTTAAAGTTATACCACGATGTCCAAACGACATAGTTTTAGAAATTTTACATCCGTTATCATTAAGGTCCGAATAGCGAGAGTAAGAAATAGCACGGAATGAGCAATATTAAAAAAAAATCTTTCCGGTTGTAAAAAAGTATTTAACTGAAAATACAATTAGGTAAATACAAAAAAGTATGAACTTCAAACGTTACCGGTACTGTAAATTTTACAAAGATTTTTTTATCTTTAAATTTTTTATCTTTAAATATTTGAATTTGAACGGTCCTTTTGGAAACGATATAATTAGGAATATTTATTATTTTTTATTATAACTATTGATTAGGAATATGCATGTAAAATTGGAAATAATATGCAGCATTGTGTTGAGTTGAGTTGAGTTGAATATTTACATAAGAAGCCCTAATGGGTTCTTATAGGTCCAACATAAAAACTTTTCTAAAAAACATATTTCAAGTTTTTTTACAATGATAGTAGAATAACAATATACGAGCTGTGTAGTAGCGGAAAATTAAAATGTTAAAATATTTCTTCTGAAGGACTTAGTATCATCATTTGATGTAACTACGATGTTACGCAAAAATTAAATACGTAGAAAACTAGAAGTAGTCAGCTTCCTATATATAAATTATGGGAATATCAGAATACAACAAATGCTAGTTAAAATAAAATTTTCATATGGCTACGGCATACTCATCCGTTCAGTCAAAAGATGGTCAATATTAACCATTGGCCTTATTTAAATATCGACTCAATAACCGGTCTTACGCTGCTCGAGTATAATATAAACCCATGGCCTTTACATGGCAGACGGTACACCGTTTGTTTTAACCAGTAAGAGTTCTATACTATCCACTAGATTCTTTGGAAGGGTAAGTGTGTACAATATAGGATCTTTCCACGTTAAAAAATGGCCTGGCGTTATTGAAATACAAAAACACAAGATATAAACTTAATATCTCAAAACCGGCACACAAAAATGAGTGCATAATTTTATATTATGCTTTTATATGGAATATCGCGTGTCCTTGTAAAAACAACTTTAAATCATTCAGATAAGGTTGGAGTTGCAAAATCAATCCACTTGCGCAAGTGCCATACAAAAACTCATTGGATTCGCGACACATATATGAATTGTACCTTTTCGTATCAGTTAAATGAGCTGTAATCGAAACTGAAGATTTCTTTCTGCTAACTGAACTGTAACTGAAGGACTATTCAGAATTTGTATCGAATGATATCGATTTCATTTCATACTTAATGGAACATTTTTGAAACTAATCATTTAATATGTGATTATTTGACTGCTGATGCATATTTGCAAAAAAAAAACAATAAATGAAGAGTCAACTGAAATTCGTTAACACGTGAAGCCTGAAAGGAGTCTCTGTAATCTCTCAACCACCCCGTCAGATGGCGCGCCTCTGGACTAACAAACAGGCACTTTATGTACCGAAACCACTTTAAAGCGATAGTTCCTCTTTTCGATTTGCTCGTGGCGTACCCGTTTCCGTTTTATTGGGCCCCGTCCGCCTACTGCGTGTGAACGGAATTTGAATTCGCATGTTTATTTTTATATTGAGCCGGTGATGTTGTTTGTTTAAATCCTATCATATAGGATAGCTTCAAATTATATACCAATACTGAATTCTTTGCTGCATATAACTCAAATATCGCTTTCATTTTATGTAACTCGTTAATACGAGTATTTGTATAATTCCTCCTAATCCTCCACATCGGAACATCTTCTGCTACGAATCAGAAATGTTACAATATAGTTAATTTTATTTTACTTCCAAAATGCACGTAAAACTAAATACGAAGAAGTATCTAGATCATAATTATACTTTTTCGCAAAAATTAATCAAAAACAATAAAATAAAATTATGTAACGAGTTAGGATACATTTCCTGATTTTCATAAAGTTATGTTTGCTAAGAATATGAGAGCCTGACAAAGAGAAATAGAATCTGTAGAATTGTTGAGGGTAAATGGTAATGACGAAGCTCGACATTTCCCTTATTAAAAGTATTATTGAAATACCTGAGCACTTAATAGGAGATGAAAATAATATTATTAATGAGGTATATCGAGATATTTCAGAAATCTTTTTTTTATATCATATAGGAGGCAAACGAATATGCGGGTCACCTGTTGTTAAGCGATCACCGCCATAGACATTAGTAACCCCAGATGAGTCGCAAGTGCGTTGCCAGCCTGTGTTTGGGGTAATAGAGAGAAACGGAGAGGGGAAGGGGGAGTAGAAAGGAGGTGAGGGGAGATGGGTCTTCTGCGCTCTCACTGACCGAACGAAACGCAACAATGCAAGCACTGTTACTTCACGTCGATTTTCTGTGAGTGGGTGGAACTACCCCGGGCGAGCCGACCCATTCATGCTGAAACCAATAATAGTTTCAGCGTGGCTCTACCACCTACCAAAGTCTTGCTATTGATCTCTGTTATTTTAACACCGAGAAATAATAATTGTACTTTAATTCGTTAACATAAAATTTGTGCAATTATGTTCTTGATTGCGAAGTTTTTACTGAGTAGCACACAATAACAGAATTTTGGTTCCACGTATAAATTTCATATTTTCTGGGATTATTTTACCTTTTAATTTTCAAGGAACTCAATTCAAAATAATATCTGCATTTGCGATGACAATAAATAAGTGTCAAGGGCAAACATTTCAAAAGATTCTTTTTTGTTTTCGAATTGACTACGCTTTTGACCCAGCAAGGTCTTAACAGCTTCACCGGACTACTAAGGCGGGCGCTTGCGGCACTCGGCACACCTCGGCCTGGGCTGCTGCACGACACGTGCAGTTCGCGACCTATCTGAGCTGATCTAAGCTAACTATTCATACGTATATGAGTTGTTGGAACATATATGTGTACCAAGCATAGATACCTCAACAAATCCTATATATATATTCCGTATCGGATAATTTCCAAACTATTTCAGTTCGATAAGGGAAAGAAACAAAACCCTTCCACTTTCATGTGTAGGCGTGTATGCGTGCGTGGGGGTGATATGTGTACTGCTGTTGCAGAGATGTAACATTTTGTGTCACTGTATCGTGCGAGCAGCACACTCAAGGGCTCCACGCCGAGGGAACGGAGCTAGGTTTGAGCCGCTGCCGAGGGGTGCCTAATCTGGTGTGCGGGAGCGAAATTTACCCCCAGACCACGGCAGCGTGATCTGTGGTTACGCGGGCGTGGGCGTGAACACGCTCTGTTTGGAGAGACAGGCTGGTACTGATCGTTCACTGCCGTTATTTCATAAGGAGGGTCGATTAAAATATGTCGCGGACGTCTATAATAATGAGCAGCATTCGGTACGGGTTCGTGTTGTGTGGCGGATACTACTAACGGACTATTCAAAAGATTCAAAATGTACTTAGGCAGCAGTTTTTACACACGGACAACTGTATGTCGAAGCAAATAAAGTTCGCTCATTCAAAGGTTTGAGATTTTATATTGCCGAATTTAACAGTCAAGGCCATTTAGTAAATAATGACAGAGTTACAAAATCTTCTACAGAGAAGTTTAGATTCATTAAAAATATCGCCAATCTATTTTTATCACGTTCAATAGACACATTACAATTAATCGCCTATTTTTAGTTCGTCAAAATTATAATTAATTCTGATCTTCATTTAAATGTAGACTTACTTTTTATTTTATTTTTATGTCTTTTAAAGAAATAAGCAAATTAACTGATTAGCCATAACCAAACCTTTGATTGTAGGGGTATTAAATTTCGACAAAAGAACTCGAATAAATGTCAAACTTAAAAATGAAATAAATAATGATCGACTTTCGATCACTGGGCGACCTCTAGTAAGAATAAACCACAAAACATTCTATTTTAAAGAGCCCACTTTCAATTCAACACAGATATTCAATTCATATAGGACGTAGAGAAAATTTCAATTTCAATATCTACACTGTAATAAACTCATTAGGTATATAGAATATTTTTTACACAAAATTTTTGACTTCAATATATTAAATTACTAGCCTGCCTCTGCCCGCGACTTCGTTCGCGTGGAATAGATATACTAACACCAACATTAACACGCAGCAGTTCTCAAAAGGAAAAAAACATCCCGATTTTGAAACATTTTTCGTCTGTACTCCGCTCTTATTAATCTAAGCGTGATGATATATAGCCTATAACCATTCTCGATGAATGAGCTATAAAACATTGAAAGAATAATTCAAATCGAACCAGTAGTTCCTGAGATTACCCCCTACAACGTCACAAACTCACAAACTTTACCTCTTTATAATATTAGTATAGATAAAATAAGCCTACTAAATCAAATAAATATCTTGAATATTAAAAGTATATCATAATAAAAGTTTTTTGTACAGAAAATTAATTAAATGCTGTTAGAGTTGTTCATCTGTTTATATGTCTGGATTCGATCAAAAATGACTTAGTTTCTGTAAAATGTTGTACACCAGAAATAATATGTATAAACAACGTATAAGAATCGTTAATTATTTCTTTATGAAAATTACATATTAGTTATTACTAAAAAATATATATTAAATATTTAGTTATTTTCAATTCATTTTGTATAAAAGAAGGACGTTTATATATAAATTCTCTATAGTACTTTTCAAAACTACATCGTTTTGGTAAATAAACATATTCAAGGACGAAAATTATTACGCTTGCGATCATTTCTCAATAAATTCATATTTTATTGTAATTAAAGTAATTAAAATCTAATTATAATACACTAGTGGACACGGTGGACGTTGTCCCGCTCTGAAAATAAATGATAAAACCATGAGAAAATATTTCTTTGAACCTTCCACACGAATCACTTTATCCACTGGTGAAGAACGCATAAAAATCCGTTCAGTAGTTTTTGAGTTTATCGCGAACAGGCAGACAGACGTGGCAGAAAACTTTGTTTTATACCATCTAATGATTTTAAAACTCAAAGATTACAAATTCTATTCTATATACTTTAATTTGTATAAGTGTGAATTAATGTATTACCGAAGCGTCATAAAAAAGAGGGAAACACCAATCGAGCGTGGGAATTGAAATTCTGCCGCCCTTTGCGTCATTAGCATCGAATTACAGCACCGTTCTATTCCGAGCCCTCGGCTTCACTGTAATTGCTTGCCAACTTTATACGAGACCCATTATAATTCGTCCTTTTGGATTCATCCCAGTTATTTGATAATACTAATTGTAGCAATCAATAAGCTGAAATTTAATATTGACATATCTTTTATAGATTTCACTTCTTTCTGCTAATCTTGGCAAGTCAAACGTAATTTAAAACTATTTTCTATCAGTTTTCTTTATTTTATCTTAAAGTTGTGGTGGTAGGATTTTTTCGTGGTAGTGGGGCTCAAGAAATAATCAAGTAAGAACGAATATTTTGAAACGTAACGTAATGTAAATATTATAGATGGTGGATGTTAGGGATCGTGAATTAATATGAATCGATGTTTTAGGAAGTACGTAATATTCCAAATTAGTATAGTATACATCACTAAAGCTTTTTTATAAACCTATAAAAGCTATAAAACTAAAGTTTTTTTTCGTTTTAATCTATATTAATATTATAAAGAGGTAAAATTTGGGAGTTTGTGACGTTGTAATATCCTGGATCTACTAAACCGATTTTGATAATAGAAAGAAAGTAGAATCCAATAGAAAGCCATGTTATTTGTCAGTATCATAGTCTATAAAGGTACTCGAAAAATGAAAAGACTTTGTGGTAGGTCGGACTTTGCAAAGTAAGTCGGAGAAAAAACGGTCGAGCGGAAACGTTTCTCACGAACGCTATCTTAACGATAAGAGATATATGATTGAGTTCTAGATAAAAGTTGTAGAGTTTCATAATACCTACAGAAAAGTCATGCTATGTTTACCTTTTGTATTTAGGTCACAAAAAGTAGTTATTTATATTTATTTATTTTTAATCGTAAAGTGATATTTATTGATAATATTATCATCAACAATTATGAATTCTTATATTATCAATAAAATTATTGATTCCTGTTAAAATACATTGCAGTAAGTAACAACCGAATCACAGTCATAATTTCATCACACGTAAATGTTTACCGTCGAACGAAGTGGGCACGGGTCAGCTTGTTTATTTATAGAGATAGATTCAATTGATTTTTTTTCTATTAAAAAAAATACATCAGAAAGCCAATACTACACGGGGTTCTCTTGCGGTATGCCAGTTAACGTGTTCTGGCATCATGTCGATCGACGTAGGTTCGAATCCTCGATAACGAGTTTGAGTTTTTACTGGAGATGTATAAATAGGTACTGATGAAACTCTAGGATAGTGTTAGACTCGTCTAGCTAGCTACCACCCTCAGATTGCAAATCTGCTGACAAGCCCTAACAGGTGTGCTCTGGCAACCGTTCTTGAAATTTAGTTTTCTTCAAGGTTTCACGTGTTTATCGAATGATATTATAAGTTATAATTTATAACTATATAAATAAAGTCGAAAGCGCCTTGTTAAAACTTGGCTAGTTAGGTTATTTTTGACGATTGCCACGTCAATCCGTTCGTATTTAAGCAACATATAACTATATTTTTTTTTAATATCACAGGAGGCAAATGAACCGGTGGGTCACCTGATATTAAGTGACCACTACTGTCCATAGGCACTTGCAACACCAGGAGAGTCGCAGTTGCGTTGCCTGTCTGTGTTGGCGGGTGGGGCGGAGGAAGAGAAGAGGAGAGAGGGGAGGTCAGGAGAAGCGGGCCTTCGGCGTTCTCACTAACCGAGCGAAACGCAACAATGCAAGCAATGTTACTTCACGTCGGTATTTCAGAATGTCGGGTGGTACTACCCCGGGCGAGCCGACCCATTCCTACTGAAGCCAGTAAATAGATTCAGCGTGGCTCTACCACCTATAACAAGTGCATTATCGTGCCATTTGTTTTGTCAAAATATCATGTAAGTAACGAATCTTTAGTTATAATATAATATCATTCTGTTTATCATCATAACATATAAAATTAAATATTTCTAGTGCTATTCTTGAAGTTGTACGTATTAAAGGGAAATAATCAATTCCCAAAGATATTATTCAATATAAAAAACAGACGCGACACAATTGTATGGTATGATAGACATTTCGCGAGGGACAACCCTATCGCCCTCCCGCTTAATTCAATTGCACTGTATCACCCTAACGATGAAATCATAATGTTACTAATAACTTTACAACTGTTTTTATACAATTAACATAGTGATTGATTGAAGAATATGAACTCATTTTACAGATCAGCAGTTGATCCTATAGAATTATTACTGCGATATTTGCAATTGTATATGTTTTAAATAGTTTCTGTATTTTATAGGTTTAATAATATTCTTTAATACTTTATAATTTGATTACTATTTCATCTGATCTTAAATGACGATGTGCTTTCTCCACTGTCTTACAGTAAACACACGAACGATCCGATTGTGGAATGAGCTTCCGGCTGAAGTTTTTCCTGGGCACTACAGTATGGAGTACTTCAAGGTGAAAATAAATAGGTTATTTAGGGGTCGGCAACGCGCATGTCACATTTGTCATGTTACAAGCGTCCATAGGCTGCAGTGACCGCTTTACATCAGGCGGCCCGCATGCTTGTTTGCTACCGACGTGGTATAAAAAAAAAACCTATAGGGACTGGTTCTCAAGTGTAGCTCACGGAACATACCAACAGGTGCTTGGTCGCTGTTTACAGTTTGAAATCATTAGCTAATGGGCAGTGGACTACGAAAATTACTACCGCAATGCTCTCATCACCATGCTTTCATCACGATGTTTTCTTTTAATAAAAACTCCGACTCAGTTGCTAGGACTAGAACTTACGTCCATCGATGAGTCGTCCGATATCACGATCAAGGTAGGGTAGGTAATAGAGCCACGCTAAAACTATTACTGGTTTTAGCATGAATGTCTCTTCTCGTCCCGACACACAGAACCACCACCGTGAAGTAACAGTGCTTGCATTTGTGTTTCATTCAGTCACTGAGAGCGCCGGAGGCCCACCGCCATTCCCATTCCTCCTCCCCTCCCCTTTCCTCTAGAAAACAGGCTAGCAACACACTTACGTCTCCCCTGGTGTTGCTAGTGTCTATGGACGGCGGTGATCACTTAAGACCAGGTGACCCACCTGTTCGTTTGCTTCCTATGATAAAAAAAAAAAATAAAGTCATGATCGTAAAACGAAGAACAGTTTTGACCAGTCTTCTAACTCGTGAAGTGTAGGTCTGTATAAGAATGTCATTGTTATAAATGTTCTCGAAGTACCTATATGTTGGAAATAGGGCTATCGATCTAATCGGATTTTTTTTTATTACAGTAAGCTTTGTTGTATATCACTTCGGCTATGTTAGACAAAATCACAACGAGTATATTGCACGTGAGGGCTTTTTCAGAATATAAATAGTGTTCGTGCCTGTAGTACCCAAATTTGTCAATTTTGATTAGTCAGCTTTAGCCAATCTGCCAGAATCGAATACAAGTAAGTGTTAGTAACACACATCTGTTGTTACATATACATACCTCATTAACGCATACATTTATAACTGTTTTGGGTAGTTTGATAAGCTTAGAGCAGTATTCGGCAAATCGTGGCTTGCGTGTCACTTGCGGCTTTTTTACTCTTCAGTTCTTTCACAAAGTGTTTCATGCAAACACGAAATATTATCTATTACCTTGTAAAAGACAAGTAGATATTTTTGAAATGTAAACCTACCGAAAAGAGGCAACAATAGCAGAAGTAAAGCCTAAGTTAAAAAGAGACTTTGAATAAATTTCAGTTTTGTTTTGTATATACATAGCTCTTTTCGATGACAACTTTCCCGAACACTGGGTTAGACAGGCTCGCGATGTCGTATGCAAAGCGGCATAGTTATATTTGAGTGCTTTAAGCTAAAAGCTCGGGGAAGCTATGAAAGGCCCGTCAGGTCAACAGAAGTTATTTAACTTGAAAAAAATACTAGTAGTCTCATAATGACTGTCTAGTTGTAAGTAATCTTATAATCCATAGTTCTCGCATACCTTTTAATTAATTTAGATACATATGTGTGTATATATATATATATCTCAGCTTGAGTCGAGTAAATGCTTCATTTTCTTCTTATACTTGTATCGAAGCAATAAATAATTTCAAGTAACAACTTAATGTATATAGTGGTACAATGAACGTCCCAAAAACTGGATAGTGACTTTGGACAGCAATACCACCTAATTATGTATTCCGTTGACAACAAAGTCACAACTCGCTCCGGTGAACAAAATCTTCTTAAAAGTAACTTTATAGAAATGAGGAGAGAGAGGACATGATAGTTTATAATATATTATGTACATTATCTGGTTTCGATATTATAAACTCGCTTTGTTCTTCAAAATAGAGAGACGAGTTTATAAATTTTTATTAACAACAAACTCTACACCTTATGAGAAGAGCTTGTAAGAACAGATCTGATTAGATAAAATTTAACCAGTTTCAACAGAAATAATGAGAACATTTACAACATCGACAGCCTTATACGGATCTAAACGTCATGTAGATATAGCGCAACTATAATGTGCTGGACTTTATACTGACCGACTAATAAGCCTAAAACTCGTTATATATTAGGTACAGTTTCGTTTACACATATTTTTCAATTTTGTCGACATTTAATATGTGGGTGATAATTACGCATTTAAACGTCATATAGCCGTAGCGCAATTATAATATGCTGGAGCTTATACTGACCGACGATGGGAGCGACGGTTCGGGACCCAACGATATATTTTTCTTTTGTTATTAGTTTTTTTTTAAGTATCATAGGGAGATAAAATATAGCTTAAATTTTTAGCCAATCAGTCTGCTATAATATATAGCACAAAGAATAATTAACAAAGTCTATTAAGAATTTCATTAACTACATTTTTTTGTCTTTTGTCCGTTATCCTGGAGAACCCCTTGCGTTTTAGTTTTGTCAAAATTGGTTCAGTACTTTCAGAGTGATACCTGTTCACAGGGACAGCCAGACAGACAAACAAATATTGTAAAATGATTATTTTTGGCTTCTATATCGATAACAAAGTCTACCCCAATTATATTTTTTTTAAATATTGAATGTACAGAATTGGCTTTGTTACAGATATATTATATTATTATATAGATATTATTTCCCTATCAATAAATCTAAACAGTCAATATACAACTTAAAGTGAGTGCATTAAGTATCTATTCAGCTAAAACCAATATCTAAAATATGCTCTTTGAAATTAATAAAGTATCTGAACCAAAATCAAATCAAAAAATACTCTATTCAATTTAAGCCCTAAGAAGATCAAAGCTAGTAGCTTCAGATTATTGTTTTCCCTACGACTCCTCCACTTGCACGATTAGAAACTTAGACCTATCTTAGTTCTACGTAGTGTATAGCTCAGATACCACCTCTCTATAAACACTATCGTAGTCTCAACAAGCTACATACGATACCTAAGAGACATATCAAACAGGAAGTGACTAAATAAAATGCGCAACATTGTAACGCTGAAGTGTTGTAAAGTTGATGGAATAAAGAGCCACTTACTGAGACGTCGATTGGTAACGATAAAGCGGTTAAACATGTATCCGAATATTAATTTGATACGTGCATTATAGTTGAATTAAGCGAAAATATATAAATACAATTTATACATTTTACATTAGTCTGTGAACACGATAGAGTAAAACGCTTTATAGAAATCGAGAATTGAACGCTATTGTCCGAAATAAACATAAAACGTGTAGAGAACTTAGCCGAGAACTACCTGTTTTATTTAGCAGCCATCGGAAAAGTTACGCTGGAGAAGAGACGCGACGAAATACGTAGCTAATTACGGAGTTAATGTCTTTACTTAAGGAGTTGGGACAAAGGTAAAAATCTTTTAAAGATATACCCAAGTATATAAGTCTGAAAATAAGACGTACTTTGACAAAGACTTATACATCGTATAATATATTTAAAATAGTATTGATGATAATTAAATATAATGTACCACGATACAATTTATCTATCTCAAAATAAACAGTTAATATTTGATACTATTTTGTCAAAAACTACCAGCAGTAATACTGTAATGTAAACATGTATTTGTATACATTTTACATATGTTTGGTTTCTAACTAGAAGGATTACTGGGATATTCGAAAGCAGAGTATGCCCTCGGCGTTGCGTTAATCCATTATTATTATTACCCATCATAGCTCCCATTTTAGGGTTAACTGGCGACATCTCCTGATCCCCTGGTACGTCCCGTCAGTATCAAATGTCACAGAGATCTAAAAGCCGGGCGCACGGGGTCTTTGCGCGCGATTAGCACCGCACTTTGACTAAGTGCTATCGACCACGGCACTGTTTTCCTCTATTTAGAGACATGTTTTTTCAATTATCTTCGCAATCTCTATTCACTTCTGTATACGTATACATACATACGTACATACGTATGAATTGTTTCTTTTATTTTCTGATGATCAAACATACCATTCGCTTTTATAAGAGCGGGAAACGTTTCACCAGTTTTAGCAAAAAACAAATATTATGTCTGATATTTCAATGTTTTTTTTTTATTTTCATTTCATTTCATTATTCATTTGTAAGTGGTAGAGAAACGCTGAAGCTATTATTGGTTTCAGCATTAATGGGTCGGATCGACCGGGGTAGTACCACTTTCTCACAGAAAACCGACGTGAAGTAACAATGCTAGCATTGTTGCGTTTCGTTCGGTCAGTGAGTGCGCCGGTGGACCACCTTCCCTTCCCTCTCCCCCCTTCCTCCCTCTCCACCCTTCCCTCTATCCCTCAAACACAGTCTGGTAATGCACTTGCGACTCCCCTGGTGTTGCTAGTGTCTATAGACGGCGGTGATCACTTAACACTAGGTGACCTACATGTTCGCCTCCAATGACACAAAATAAAAAAGTAAAAATATTAAGAGACATTATAGTTTACATGGTTGTATAGTTTTCGACAGTAAAAAAAAAATTGAATTATGTTCACTGTCACGGAGTGATTATCAGTATGGATAAAAAAGGGTATATCGTAAAGACACATGCTAGAAGTGAAACTCCTATGTTACAGGGAAACATTTTAATGACTCATCATTCACTTTTCATATATTGTAATCAGTGATCGTCACGCCGCCTGAACACAGTACATACAACTACGGACAACAAGAACGAAGGAAAGCAAAAAGAGCGTATGTAAGGTAGCGTAAGGCCTTTACAGCTTCACCGGACTAAACGTATGTCTCACTGTTCTTCAATACCCAAAGGCAAGCGAGACACTTTTCCTACTCTACCCGGCACAGAATTTACCCTCACCATATTTCGTCACACAAAAAGTTTGCAGATCGCAAATTTCAATTTACTATGGGCACTTGCGATCATCAAAGCTATAACTAGTTTGGTGTCGATAAAGGTAAACTTCAATGAACTTGTTCGCATACTCGTAGACCCTAATTTGTATATTCCTTATGTTATAAATACCAAAGATACATAAAATACTAGAAATCTAAAATACTAGAAATTATCTATCAATATATAATACTCGTTTTCTACTCCGAACTAAGGATTTATAAAGGCCGTATACGCTATCCACTTCGCGAACAAATTGAAAAAAACTGATAAAATAACTAGAGAAACAACTCACGCTACGCTGGAAGAAAGTTTGTAACAATAGCACTAAAATTTCGTGATACGAGTTTGACCGAGACTATTCAGAATAAGATAATTAGTCTATAGAAGCACAACCACCACCCACTAATCTGCCAGAATCTGAAGAATCTGTTTTGCAATATGCGTTGATTTGGTTATATGATTGACCAGTACCAATATATGAGTTACTGTTAGGACTATAGTTATATTATAGAATAGTAACTAGTGTTGCTCAAATGCAATATGAAAACAAGACTTGACTTGATCTTGCATCAATACATCTGATCTTGGTCTCAGTATTGCGCTCACAAACTTGGTCTTAGCCTTGCAGTAAGAGTCTTGCGTTTACCTATTAGCATATTGCTATTACTCTTCGAAAATGCAAGAACAATACCGGGATTGAAAGACCGGTTTAGGTATAGGACCAATTTTAGGTAGTAATGAATGATAATAGATTTCAAGATTCTTAAATCCTCCTTTCTTCAATATCTATATAATTTGGAAATTCATATTTGCCACTTTTCAAACAATCCTTGTTTTTAATAACAAATAATTTGATTTCTAAGCTAATCGTCCTTTTCTTCAATAATAATTGTCCTTAATGCCTTCATTGCTATTATGACTTGTAAGTTGTCGATAATGGGTCTTGACATTTGGAGCCGCACGCCCCATTGTGTTTTTAAGTAGTCCAGCCTTAATGACTCAAAATTAAGATTTCGTTGAGGTGACAAGGTTTCATATATTGATCAATAAAATTACGTAGTTTTCTTTGTAATTGTATAATTTTCAAGTGATCTAAATGCATTATTGAGTATTTTGTTTTGTAACCTAATGTCATATGATCTAGTAAATATTGTATTACAGTAATGATATTGAAAAATATATTCTTAGCGTAATGATATATAGCCTATATAGCCTTCCTCGCTAAATGATCTATCTAGAAGAAAAATGTTTCAAATCGGAGCGGGACTTTCCATATTAATATATAAACTTTCATCCTCTATTTCCTATTATTATATTAAACCCTTGATGGTAAAATTGTTACAAACTCTGAATGTCATATTTATTTATATCGAATGAACAGCCTCAAAAATTAGTTTCAAGCTTTTAGTACTAAAAATGACAATATTTCCATACAACTTTTAATTACCCTTTTCATCTTCTTACAACAAACACTTTTTCGCATTAAAAAGTAGCCTATGTATTTTCTCGGGTTCTAGACTATCAGTGTACTAAACTTCATTTAAATCGGTTCAGTAGTTTTGACATGAGTGCGCAACAGCCAGACTGACAGAGTTACTCTCGCATTTACAATATTAGTAAGGATTTTAAGTATCTATATTATTTTCTATTTTTCTTTCTTTTCTATTTCCTTCTTAATAAAAAAAGTCTTAAAAAGTCTACATTCAAAGTTATCCTTAACAAGGCACTCGCACAAGTGCTACTTATTTAGAAGATCCATCGTCAAACTCGGTATAAAATAGTATACTTTTATATATTTCTTTTACTCCATAAAACATATAACATACTTTGCTTGAATCATAATTACAGTTTCATAATTACCTGATATGTTCTTTTTGGATTCTTCTACTTAGTTGAAGATGAAGTCCTTTTAAAATTGAAGGGTGCAAGGAATAATGTTACAAGTAGATCCGCAAATAATAATATTTTAAGAATAAGTATTTTAATTGTATTTGGTTTTACCTTCTCCTACTTATTTCATTAGAAGACCACGTGTTTGTCTCAGGAGAATCCTTTGACAACAAAAACAGACAGTCTAGGAAGGATTTGAAGTTATACATTTGTTTGTTCTCTCCGCCATCCATGATATACAGAACATTCTCCTCTAACACCACAGTTTCAATATTTATAAATAAGTGTGAATTCGATTATACGGTGGTAATCATTGATATTCGATTAAATACTATTTAACTGAACGATTTAAAACATGCATTTTAAACAAAGTAAAGTCTTCTTCAATCAAATATTGTGTCACTCTTGTGCTTTCTAATATATCATCTGACAAATCTCTATGGTTTGATTTTTTTACTACAATTGTGTCTCAAACCTGCTGTCTATCTAGATATGCTGACGACATTAATTGTTATTGTAATTGATTTTATACATCGATAAGTTTTTCATTTCATTTACAATTTGATAGTTCCGCGATCGTATTAAGCTGTGTGAGAATATCAATCGTGATCATCATTAAATTATAACCTAGAGGCGAATAAAACGATAGTTTCATACTTTATATATCCTGTGAAATGATTATATACGGTTTTTTCTTCTAGAATATACGATAATAGCTATGCTGTAACAGTAGTATTTAATTTTTCCTGCCCTCACGTGTTTGTGATATTCTGCGTGTAGCAACACCCTCATATGCACTGTTATTTACCGTTAGCGATGTTAATGACTTATAATTTGCATGATAATTGATTCAATACAAAGTATCGTTGCGTTATATTGAACAGTTTTGTAATATCAATCAACAAATATACTGTAAAATGCGAAAAAAAAAAAGTTATTTAAGTTATGATTCAGAGACTGTGTGTCTACCTATACAAAGAAAATGATACATGTTTGCGATTGTGCACGTATTGTTCAAATTACTTCATCGCTTTTTTTCTAGGTTCACGGTCCTTACGTGAAAATTTTCATAATGACACAATTTAATAAAAAGCTCTTAAAGTTTGAAGAGACTATGTTTTTGATGCAAAATTTCTATAGATGCGGGTAAACCTGATTGTTTGCGTGGCGACGACAAGACAATGGCATCCGCAAGCGACTATGCACCGTCTCTCTTGCCACACTGAGCTCGCATACCTATATTCTGATTTAAGACTTCGAGAATTTGAGATTCGAACAATTTTGATGTTTCACAGGTGCCAGGCGTCCCGTGACGGCTCAATTTTTTTATAGGCACTACTTCTTCAGCAATGTTCTTGGCATACAGAAATAGGGTAAGCGATGTGATGCTATGTTTTTTACCTACTTACATATAATATACATTTAGATAATAAACAACGCAAACGGAGTTGCCGGTATCAACTGATATTATACAAAGCTGTCAATATAAATTAATATTTCTAAATGTATAACTTTAATGAAATGTAAAATAATGTATTGTATATTATTTATTTCAAATAAACACTACATGACTATTAAAGTTCTCGACAAAAGCTAAGTAGGTATATAGAAATGCGTGTTGGTATATCTGAGATCGATTAAGACAGTTTTATAGTAGATTAGCTGTGCCCTCGACCTCGTCTGCCTAGAATCTTATGTGAAAACTGATTAATATAGTCATCTGAATGTATTAAGTCCATTTACTTATCTACTTATCTCTCGTACTTACGCCGCGTCACCATTAAAATTACAATAACTATAGATAGAGTGAACCGATTTCAATGAAACTAAGACTAAATGTTACTCGAGGATATTCTTAACCATTTTCTTGGTCTCAGGTTCAGGTTTCAAGTTGGATTTAGGTTTTATCGTACTTTAGCAGTGATGTATGTCCAAACAGACAGCCAGACAGAGACAGACATTTCTAAAAATAATTGAAACGTACTTAATTCAAGATACCTGCAACAATTTTCTTTTCATAGAAATCTAAAATGTACAGAATATCAGATTTACGTTCGTATT
This sequence comes from Antheraea mylitta, assembly GCA_014332785.1. Classification (NCBI taxonomy): domain Eukaryota; kingdom Metazoa; phylum Arthropoda; class Insecta; order Lepidoptera; family Saturniidae; genus Antheraea; species Antheraea mylitta. The sequence continues at coordinate 7,031,229 of JACEII010000036.1, forward strand.
ATATGTATATATATATATATATATATATATAGTACCTGGGCGACCAAGCCTAGCTCGGTTGTTTAATAACATTTTTAAATTAAAATAAACTATTAGGTTTGCCTCATAAAATTAACATTTATTACAAAAAATATATATATATTTCTTCTGCTAGGACTCGGTTTCGAACTGGGGTTACACTGATTTTCGAAGCAACAGATTTCCATCTGAGCTATTTTTGTTTTGACAGCGCCGGCGAAATTTACCTTTATATTCTAGGTATATTTTTTCATTGTCTAAAAACTCAGTTAAAAAAAGTTTTCTATGAATAAAATCTAGCTAAATCGATTTATCGTCCCCGAAACTACCTACTTACTAAGTTTCACGAAAATAGAGGACGTCGTTTCCGAGATCTTGAATATATACAAATATAAAAGTATACAAGAATTGCTCGTTTAAAGGTAATAGATAGATAGATGGATATAGATATGACAGTGTTATTATGGTCTATAAGCTCTATTATTGTAAGCTTCCATTTAATCTATTTTAATCTTTCTTTGTTTAATGTTCTGAATCATTTTCATTTATTTCTTACTCGTTGTATTTACATTTAGCAGGGTTTTTCGGATGCTTTTTCTGTAAAATCTCCTCCGTTCGTACAAACTTTCTTGTTTATAATATTATTTGGATAGGATTTTACATAGATGAAATCGTTTAAAATTCCTCAGCACTAGTTAAAATTTCAATTTTCAGAACATTTGTAACATTCCTATCATACAAGTTAATTAAACTTCAAGGTACCTTTATAAATGATAAAGGGCAAGAAATCGTTATTATGGATGTATTATTTCATTCGACTGACATATCACGACTGCCAGAGATCGATTGTTCTAATTAACAGGTGTAACAACTGTTCATAAAAACCCTACTAACAGCATTTATTTCATTATTAACTACATGACAGTTATCTATACACAATTCGAGTGACATCTATCTATATACATATTACAAGAATGTAAATTTCACGTGTCTGTACTTTCTAGATTTTGTAAATAAATGTTACAGGTACATAAGTATCTATACTAATATTATAAAGAGGTAAAGTTTGTGAGTTTGTGACGTTGTGATATTGTGACGTTGTAAGGGGTAATCTCAGGGACTAGTGATCCAATTTGAATAATTCTTTCAGTCTTATATAGATCATTCATCCAGAATGGTTATAAGCTATATATCATCGCGCTAAGACCGATAGGAGCGGAGCACAGATGAAAAATGTTTCAAAATCGGGATGTTATTTCCTATTGAGAACGCGAACAAAGTCGCGGGCAGTGGCTAATAAGTAATAAGTAGTGGTAGAGCCAAGCTGAAGCTATTATTGTTTTCAGCACTAATGGGTCGGCTCGTCCGGGGAAGCATCACCCTCTCACAGAAAACCGACGTGAAGTAACAGTGCTTGCATTGTTGCGTTACATTCGGTCAGTGAGAGAGCCGGAGACCCACCTACCTTCCCCTTCCTCCTTCCTTCCTGCCCTCCCCCCCCCCCTCCTCCTTGCAAACACAGGTTGGTAACGCACTTGCGACTCATCTGGTGTTGCAAGTGTCTATGGACGGTGGTGATCACTTAACATCAGGTGACCCATCTGTTCATTACTGCTGAAATACTGCGTTCATGATAAAACCTAGAAAATTATAATGTAAGATTTAGTTCGAATAACATTTAGTTTTTTTTTTTCATTAAAATCAGTTGGGTCCGTCAAAAAATATTGTAATATTAATGACGACGTGATTTAAGAACAAGAGAAATGTAAAGAAACTTCATACATTCAGATAACTTCATTAATCACTGTTCTTTACGTAAAGTTCCACGCGGACAAAGTCATCGGCACAGCCAGTATTTAATATAACGTTTGAATATGGACTTTCTCAGACTAATCTCATCTATTAAATGTGATCGATTAAATTTATTTGTTTCTTTTGTACCAATTATATAATCATACATCATATATATATTCCCAAATATTTCCTACACTTTTATTTATCTCTCGTAAATATTTATTAAATTTCTATTAGTTATAATTCTTTACGTACCGTGGCCGGTACTAACACAACACATTTCGTGCTAAACAATTTTTGCGTCTTGAACCCATTTAATATTTTGACAGAAAAATAGATGTATTATCATACAATATCATACATAACACGACATAACTAATTCTTTCGTTCTCCATAGTTATTGAATCGTGTACCACCGGTGGTACACGTGTTCTAGACAGCAAGTTTAACGTGTACCACTAGTACAAGACCGCAGTACAAGAATTATATATTTACTAATAATCGGCAAGTAAAACTCTTGAGATACAGTAACTAATCTTGGGTGTATGTGTACGCGTAGTCGGATTAATTTTATTATTTTTATGGGTTATTTATATAGGAACTTCTTTATTTATTTTAACGATAGACGAGAAATATAGTAAGTATATGTAATATTCCATTCACAGAATATAAGATCATTGGGGAAAAAAATTGAAATTGGGGTTTTTTTTCGGTTTACTTTCGCATTGGTATTTTAGTTACACCATGTTACGTTCTATATTATTTAACTCAAAATGATTTTATATACTCTTATATTTGGGTAGTCGTCTAAAAGTTTTAAACTTTATTTTATAAGCGTTTTAATTGAAGATACTAACATTCAACTTCCCGTTTAAAACAGTAACAAGAATTTTCAGTGAAGAGTTACTAAAAAAGATTGTTTCCAATACGAACATGAGTACATAGGTTTTTTTTTCTTCAAGATTGCTGTATTATACACTATTCATATATTGGGCTGTCAATCAATATTTTATTGTTTCATTACAAATGTGTCTTCGACATCCATCGGGATTAAGGATTTGTGAGATATAATAACTGCAAAATATAATTATAAATTAGTAACAACTCTCTATAAAATCGACGCTGCGCTATGAAATAAAACAATAATAAGAACAGACTAGTTTAAGGACAGTGACATCTTTGGCCAAAGATGGACGCAAGCGAACAGTTCGCGATGCAAATGATATATTAATTCAACGTTAATTAAATGAAATTACATTATAACTTACATTGTGCCTTGGCGACCATGAGTTACACATAAGCGATGCATCCTCCAGAATTCGACTCTGTAAAAAAAACATCTATGCTTGTACAGACAATCATATAACATCAATAATAATTGGTTTCAATTGTGAAGATACTGTCAAAATATCACCCAATTTATATTGACACATTTAAATCACACGAAAAATGAATAGAGATTTACACAATGAGGTAAACAAACGATATGGATATTTTAGCAGGATCTAGAAATATCATGTAGTAGATTTTATTCATAATATTGTGTTATTTTACTCTATATTTTATAATATGGTATGGTTATTGTGCACAAGTGAAGTAGATGGGTAATGATACCACAGAATACGGCCTCTTATTTGCCACAAAAACTCCTTAGAAAGTTATAACAAGACGGCCACCATCATATTAGTATTTTAATATGATCACAAGAAACTTGTAATATCATTAACTACTCGACAATAACAGTAATAATATACTATAAGATTAGTTACTAAAACTATTAAAGAAAAAAACAAATTAAATAAATTTTTATCGTATGTTTATAACACACGGTTTAAAAATAAATGTTCAACAGAATTCTTGGGGAAGTGTGTAGCGTAGTTAATATTATCGGTTGAAAATATAAACTAGGGTTCAAATGAACACTGAATCAAATTTGGTTTATATTAATCCGTCCATATGGACTCTAATGTAAAAAAAAAAAAAAAAAACAGAGGCTAATAAAATTATCTGAATGCATTGATATTAACTATGCCGTAGTTTGATAGAGTGAACCGATTTTAATTAAACTAAGACTAAATGTTACTCGAAGTTTTCTTGTGAATGTAGTAATTTAGCATTGATGCGTGTTCATACAAATAGATAGACATTTCTAAAAATTGAAATGAATTTTATTATTTATTCCAAAACATCTAGAACATTTTTTTTTTGATAAAATTGAAACTCGTCAATAGATATCAAACAAGAATAAATTAAGAAAACTGGTTATCAAACAGAGGAGAAAATGATATTAAACTTTTCGATCTTTGCCCGTTTTTCTGTATCGATGTTTTTTTTTTAATTGTGAATCTGCTGTTCACTCGTCTAACATATAGAATTAGACACTTTTGCAGGCACGAACCTCGCTATCTACGTACGATACTTTGTATTATTTGTTGTACAAATGTATATATTCTTATATCAACTTGCGTTGTTATATGTATTGCTACAGATCGATTTAAAATATTCTGCTGTTGGATGTTTTACTTGTTCGTATCATATTGGAAAGCGTATTCATGATACAGTAATAAAATGAATATCGGTTATTCGTACCGTTATTTTGAGTGTGGCCAATGGTAAGTGTTTTCCATTACTTTATATTTTATTTTATTTATTTCATTTTAGGAAGATTACATTTATACATTACATGAAAAACATTAGATGAAAACACTGCCAATTACAAATCTCCACCGATAACAACTTTTCTTTACATTGTAAAATAACGGTAAAAAGTGGGGTAGGTTGTTGGATAACATTATAAGGGAAAAAATAGCTACAAGTCATTTTAGCCGATTGACGTGTGTCCGACGAAAGATGATTATTTAGGTAGGACAATATCTACATATTCAGCCGTCACTCGCCGAAAAATTGCTTCGCCATCATACATCTTATTGTCGTGCTGCTGGTACAGAACAAATCGATATCAAGCGTGGTGGAGAGTTTATTGAATTTTTCAGGTGCACGCAAAAAAAGGAATTACGTCGATAGTTACTATTAGCTGACGCTCTGCTGAGAAGAGGTCGCCGTCTAAGATTTAGCTGGTTGGTGCGCAGATAGATTTGAGCTAATAGCTCTGGGTTTTCAAGCGCACCATTAGCTATATTTATTACATAGGTTACATCGTTAATATTCCTCCTTATTTCTAAAGGTAAGAAATGATAATGTTTGCATCTATCATAGTAATCTATTGAATAATATTTAGATTTATAGTCAAGATATCGCAAGAATCTCTTTTGTATGTTTTCAATTCTATTAATATAAACGTTATATTGTGGGTTCCAAACCTGAGACGCATACTCAAGGTTACTACGTACGAATGAACAATATAGAATTTTTATGGCTTTTAGGTTATTAAATTTAGCGGCAGTTCTCATTATAAATCCCATAGCTTTTATTAGATTTATTGATAACTAGCTGACCCGTGCAACTTCGTCTGCACCAAATTGGTTAATACTGGTTTCCATTGTATTTTTAAATGCGAAAAAATTGAATAAAACTGATACCCGATTACAGCCACAACTACCGTTTCCAATTGTGAATCCAAACTATCCACGGATTCACTGAAACATATACCCAGATTACATGTAATTTTTTTTAAAATAAGTCTAGTACCCGTTCGTAGCACCATAAAACACTCCGTTATTTGTAGTCCGGTGAAGCTGTTAAGACCTTGCACGGTCAATAGTGTAGTCATTTCGAAGAAAAAAAAACATCTACCAGGATCAATTAAGATAAAAACTAACCTACATAAAACTAAATAAGCATCTCTACCACTTACTTTATCATAACTATTCTCAACTTGTATTAAAACCTTTTTATACTCCATTGTATTAAAGAAAAATATATGAACACCGTATCGAAGCGTCAAACAGCGTCGTCAACTGTCACTTTCTTGAAACTATTGTCTAAGAGTTATAAACTGTTTCGAAAACGTATTTTAAATATATTTCCAATTTATTTTTATAAATAATCTCTGTACCACTCACAACATAGTACCTATCACCTTTTGGTAATTTATCCATGTTGATATGTTTCTATTATAGATTATTCTAAATTGTTACACTAAATATTTGGCATTAAATTTATATCGTGTATTTGTCACACTTGATATTGGCGAAAATACCTACATAGGTAGAGGCCATACCGGAAAGAATCAATTAAGCCAGTTTTATATATTATATTTATCCGAACAACGGGCTATCTGGCTGCCGGTAAGAGTTGCATTTATTTGTGTATATAGTACCTTTACAGACAAAAATATTGATTTTTAAAATTTAGGATGTATTTTTCACTAACTTTGAAACGTTATTAAAATGGAATTATTATTGAAAGACATTTATGGTATTGACAATAATGTGCTTGATGCTATTTTTTGGAAATAAAAATAAAAGTAATCTTAACCCATGCTAGAATAGCAGTAATTTTATTATTATTATACTTAGATATAAATAAGTACAAACATCATCTTTCACACAAATTCAGTTATTAACTCAATATTTAGACCGATTTATTGCTATAAAAATAATGTGTATAGAATATAGCTTTAGGTATAGTTTAGTGCAGTACTACTGGCTGCACGATAAAGATAGCGATAATTGTGGCAGCGTATCTTATCGACGCATTTTTTTTTTTTCAAAATGTATACGCTGTTGACCTGGAAAGGTCTTTACAGCTTCATCAAACTATTGAGGCGAGCGCTGAAAGCACCCAACCGACTTGGGATGTTTGGGCGACCAACTCAAGTGTGCACGGCACAACTCGGCTTGGGCTGTTGCCTGTTTTGTGCAAAAATCGCGACCTGTCTGAGCTAACCTAAGCTAATCTATCTAGATATACGTATATAAGTTATTGAAACATGCATGTGTACCGGGCATGTGTGCCTCAACAACTCCTGTATGTATATTGTATCGGAGAAAATTCTCTTAACTATATAAGATAGGATAGGATGGAGAAAAATAAGGGTAGAACTCTTTGTCGTCTATTTCTCTGAATAAGAAAAACAGCGTGTAAGCGTGTAGGCGTGCACGTGGGTATAGGTGATATGTGTGATGTTGTAGCATTGATGTAAAGTTTTGTGGCACTGTATCGCGTGAGAAGAGTACTCAAGGGCTCCCCGCCGAGGGAACGGACTTAGGTTTCAGCCGTTGCCGAGCGGGGCCTAATCTGGTGTGCGGGAGCGAAATTTATCCCCAGACTACGGCGGCGTGATCTGTGGTTATGCGGGCGTGGACGTGAACACGCTTTGTTTGAAGAGATAGGCTGGTACTGATCATTCGCTGACGTGATTGAATCAGGAGGGTCGGTAAAATGTGTCGCGGTCGTCTTCTATACTGCGCAGCGTTGGGTACGGGTTCATAGTTCGCGGCGGATACCACTAAAGGGCTGGGATGATTCGCGGCTTATTCGAAATAACTACGTGTGAGTGATTTTATATACGCCCAGACAGAAGGCATCTCCAGGTCCCCGTGGAGATCCTTATTCCGGACGTATCATGGGGCACCGGTGATTTTACGTAGGGCTCGGTTCTGGAGAACCTGCAACTTTTGAATACGATTTTGCGCATGTGCAAAGACCGAACAACTGTACGTCATAATCGGACGGATGCAAGTTTTATATAAAGTGAGTTTATGTCTGGGGGATATTTTACTCTTATGACAAAGCAAACGATAGAGACGATCCAAGACCATAACGGCTTTGTTTCGCACTCTATATGTGTGTGAATCGAAATTTAAGTGTTTATCTAAAGTGACGCCGAGATACTTCACCTCGCCGGCCCAAGGTATTTCGGTTTCGTATAGCCTGATAATCGACGCATATATTTAAGATGGCGTCAATCCCAAATCATACATTTACGTTTATTGTTGTTTCATTGTATATGGTGAAATCTTAATATCAATAATGTTTAATAAAATGAAATTTGTTCTTTGCTAAAAAAAAATTGGTTTGAAAATAATTTTTATTTATTAAATTTATCAGCGGGTATATATATGATTGTTTATAGAAAAATATGTCTGACTGTGATAAATTCATGCTTTTAATTGTGTTTAAAAGTTACTGAAAAAAAATGTTCCTAAACCTATTCATAAATCAAAATGCGCATTAAAAATACAACGTTAACCGGCTACCAAGTGTCCTTTCGGGCTAATACCAACCTCTCACAGAAAACCGACGTGAAATAACAGTGCTTGCATCGTAGTGTTTCGTTTGGTCAGTAAGAGCGCCGGAAGCTCACCTGTCTTCTCCTTTTCTCCTTAGCCTTCCCTTACCCTCCTCCAATATACAGGTTGGCAACGCATTTACGACACCCCGGTGTTGCTAGTGTCTATAAAGGGTGGTGGTCACTTAACATCACGTGACCCACCTGTTCGTTTGCCTCCTATGATACAAAAAATATATATTGATATATTAAAGAACCAGGTATTCTAAAATTCTTGTTCTTTCAACGTTGCCGGCTCTTGTACTAAGGTGTCGCAAAAAAGTCTAGTTACGTTAATTACAAATTTTTGTTTTTCGTTATCCTGGAGAACCCCTTGCGTTTTATGGGACAAAAAGTATACTGGATGTAGCCTTGTAATATCAGTTATCACTGTGTTAAATTTCGTTAAAAATGGCTTAGTACTTTCAGAGTAATACGGGCTTAGATTCTAGACTTTAATCCTAAATCCTTGCATTTTATGGGATAAAAAGTACATTTGATGTAATCTCGTTATATTAGGTATCATTATGTCAAGTTTCATCAAGATTGGTTCAGTACTTTCAGAGTGATGCGTGTGCATAGGGACAGACAGACAGACAGACAGAAAGACAGACAGACAAAAATTGTAAAAAGATTTTTTTTGGCTTCTATATCGATAACCTAGTCTACCCTGATTAAAATTTTCAAAAAATATTTAATGTACAGATTTCGACTTGTTACAGTTTTATTATAGTATAGATATTATCAATATGTTGATCGAACAGTAACTGAGAATCGAACTGGATACCTAGATCTCTAATGGATGTGACACGCGATATTGTTTGAGTCCTTATTTTATAATCATTTCTGATAATAGTAAGCTTACGGGAAAAGGATATAGTAAAACATTTAGAGATATTTAAGTCGAGTTTGTTTGTAGTACAGTAAGAATCAAATCGATCTAAGTCAGATTGGAGTTCAGTAATATTTTCTGTTGTTTTGATGGTTTTTAATATTTTCATATCGTCAGCAAAAAGTAATATTTTGGAGTAAGAGAAGCATTCATTGATATTATTGATAAATATTGTAAATAACAACGGGCCAAGCAAAGGGCACTCCTGAGGGTATAGACATCCAGTTCGACTTAAATCCAGACAAGACCACTGCTTGAGTACGATTCTCAATATATGATGAGAACCACCGAAATAAGTCACCATGAATGCCGGCACGGTACAGCTTCCTAAGTAGCACTACGTGATCTATACGATAAAAACATTTGCTGTAGTCAGTGTATATGACGTCTACTTGTGAGCCTTCATCCATACCACTACTAATATAGTCACTTGCGAGGAGTAAATTGGAGGTTGTTGGACGTTTCCTCAGGAATCCATGTTGATAATCACTGAATGAGCACTTAAGTGCAGAGTATAACCGATTATATACCAAGCGTTCGAGAATTTTGGCAAATATACATAATTTAGAGATCGGCCTGTAATTTTCAATGTCACTTTTGTTACCTTTTTTATGAACCGGGGTAATGAAGGCCGATTTCCAGATGCTAGGGACATAACCTTCGCTAATTGATCGCTTATAAAGTAGGCATAGCGGTTTAACGAAATATTTAGCACAATTAACGATGAATACAGGCGGGATTAGATCAGGCCCAGCACCCTTGGTTAGGTCAAGTGACTTCAATCGTTTGAAAACAGATTCTGATGAGACCACAATGCTCGAGAGATGAGATAGGGAGCTCTCCGTTAAATTAGAATTGTTATTAGAGTTGTCAACTTGACAATTGGAATGTGATAGAAAGGTAGAGTGGAAGTATTCAGCAAAGAGATTGCTTATGGCTTCATTACACATGTATTCGTTGTTATATTACTTGTAATTCGCGTTTTAAGATAACACGGACTGAAAATTGTCATTATCGACAATAATAATAAAATATAATGAACAAACAACTTGAGAATAACGAAGCTATCAATAATTTTTTATACATTGAATAACAATAATGGACTACATTATTAGTTGTTAAAATAATGTGTATGAAAAATCATAAAACCTTGCCTTTATTTGATTTTTATATATTTATTATTATAGGTATATTTTTATCATATTTTGAACAGATACCAATAGTTATAAGATTTAAAAAAAGATTTTCTGTGAAAAAATTAAATAAGTACGGAACTTTGATCAATTTATAGCCGGCAATGACTAGATCAATATTACTTAGAACAAAAGTAAAGAGAATGCACGATACATTCCTTAGTACTTAGTTCTTCTAGAAAATTGTTTATTTCATTTTTAAATTATATCACCATAAGATATCATAGTGTAGAGACATTTCTTGCAAGAAACTTACGAATAACATAATGACATTTTTAAGAAATATTATATAACAGTAGTTGTACCCGCGGCTCCGCACACGTTTTTTTAAAATCGTATTAAAGAATTATAAAATTGTGAGACTATGTACAATTATAGAAATGCTCTTTATAAACAATTGTAAGTACGAAACGCATGCCACTTACAGTAATATGTAAGGTACACATTAGATATATAAATACTAACAATGTGCCAAATGAGGTTTGTCATCTGCAGCATATTTGGAGCCTTACCCCACCATATAACTACCTCAGTGCTCACACTGTATAAAGAACTAATGAAACAATTACTTAAAATATTATTCTAAAGATTTACATTAACACTATATTTTATATATATTTCTATTGTAATGAAGATTTTTTGACTTAAAAAGAAAACGCTTGTCTGTTCCGCAAGAAATTGTATTCTGAAACTTTTTACGTATTACTTTTATGGTCTAAGATCTTATTAGGAAGACCTCGTCTATCCCCAAAGTTACTAATAGTTATAATAACGAATTGTAATCAATAAGTTGATAATTATGTCTCTAATTAAAAACAAAGAATGTGTTGAAATCTAGTTAAATATCATGCACACAAAGTCGCAGGTAACAGCTAGTCTAAAATAATATAACTTCAATTACATTTTATAAGGTTCGCTGTCTACCAGTGAGTGTCCCGTGAAAATCGGTCAACCTGTTTTGGAGATAGTACTGCGGGCAAAGTCACGGTTAACAACTGGTATAAACTAAAATTGCTTGGATTACTTTTTTAAAGGTTAGCTATCTGGCAATGGAAGTTTCATGGAGATCTGTCGAACCGTTTGGGATATAGTAATCCAGGCTAAGCCACGATTAATAGCTAGTATAAATTAAAATAAACTACATTATTTGTTATGATATCCGCTATCTGTTGGTAAAAGTCTCATGAAATCGGTCAACCCGTTTTGAATATAGCATTGCAAACGAAGCCGGGGTTAACAGCTAGTCTAATTTAGAGTAGCCTAAGTTACCCGCTACAATTTCAGCTATCCGCCAGTGAAATTCCCGTCACTTTCGGTCGAGCCTTTTCGGAGATTATCCGGAACAAACGGACAGACTGACAAAAATTTTAAAAAATGCATTTTTGTTATCAGAAGCCTGTATATTTTCATACTCATTCAGTCATTTTTTTATTTTGATATTACATACAGACACTACATTTTTATAATATGTATATAGATAGAAGAAGATATAGATTAGTTACAATCTAAGTTGGTATAAAAATACTAGGGATGTACTAGTAATGCTCGAATCCAGTCGAATGAAATAATGATGTTTAATTCGAATTTCGATTCAAATATTCGAACGAATCATATAATTCAACCTATAGGATTTTTTTTGTAAATAAGAACGAATTCTTAAATTAAATAGTTATAGAAAGAAATAGAATATTTTGTTTGCATAGAAACTTAAATAATTATATAAGAAATTTTCTTATTTATTGTTGTAAATTTTCAAACAAAGAATTGGTGAGAGACTGGTTCATCTACCCTCTGGAACTCGGGCATTCTGGCCAAAGCCGTCCTAGGGAACTTCAGTCTGCCGTTCCAATCGTTCTCACCATTGCGGAAGGAAGACAACTCGTTAGCCTACGACACTAAAGACAAAGCCGAACTTTTTGCCGGACTCGACTCTAGATGATAAGGAGAAGTCACCACCGAACATATATATATATATATATATATATATATATATATATATATATATATATATATATATATCAGTTGTAAAAGCTGCAAGCCCAATGTGCAGTTTTTACAAAGACATATACGCAGAAAGCTCATCGCCTTACAGATCAGGAAGTCGAGTGGACCCGATCGTGCTAAGGACATGTGCTCTGGAACTGGATCCAGTTCTTGCGCGTGTTTTTCAGTACTCTTATTCCACATGCATTGTTCCAGCATCTTGTAAGTTTGCTTCTGTGCATCCGATACCAAAAAAAGGTGACTGCTCAGAGCCGTCGAACTATCGGCCAATCAATATCACTTCCTTGTTTTCCAAAATTCTGGAGTCTATCATAAACTGTCAGCTCTAAAGTACCTAGAGCAGGACCAGCTTATTAGCGACAGCTAATATGGTTTTCATGTCAATGTCGTTCAGTCGGTGACCTTCTAGCCTTCTTGATACATCGATGCTAGGAGGCAGTCGAAAGCAAGGGGGAGGCTATTGCTGTAAATTTTGACATACCGAAGTTTTTTGATCGAGTTGGCACAAGGCGCTTCTCTGGAAGTTTACTTCCTTTGGACTTCCCAGGACTTTATGCAATTGGGTGTCTAGCTCCCTCACGGGTCGAAGCTTAAAAGTCTTAGTCGACTGCCTGTGAATGCTGGCGTCCCACAAGGTTGTGTACTATCCTCTATTCTTCTGTAGATCAATGGTATATTGCAAGTAAACAACGTTTCATTGCTATGCAGATGATAAAACTGGGGATGCTTTATATATTCCCGGAAACGCGTTGTAGAGTGCCGGACCAATTTGTCACTGAAATAGAGATCGTACTACCACGTCTCGCATTGGGGTAGACAGAACTTGGTTCATTTAAACCATACAAAGGCACAAATTTGCATCTTAACCGTAAAAATGACAGAATTGGCGTAATTCCTAGCTTTCAGGGAGTCCCCATATTCGCCAAATCCAGTATCAGTATACTCGGTGTTGACATATCGAGTGTCATCTAGTTTGGCAATCATTTGGAAAGCAAAGCAATGCTGGTTTCCAAAAAACTAGGTGTTAATAAGGCAAGATAGTATTTAACACCAGAACATCGTTTACTACTTTATAAAGCGCAAATCCGACCACACACGTAATACTGTTCTCACCTTTGGACTGAAGTGCCCCAATATCAGATGCCTTCATTTGACCGCATTCAACGTAGAGCGGCTCGAATCATTGGCGATGAGGTAATATCTGATCGGTACGACTCATTGACATCGCATCGGGACATCGCGTCTCTTTGAGTCTCTCATCGCATTTACCACAGAGAATATTCAAAGAAGTAGTTGGGACCTTATATTTGACTACATTCTACTATCGTACAACCCACCTGAAACTAAAATTTCATCCACACCATGTGATGGGTGGAGGTCTTCCACGGTTAGGTTTTCAAGGTCATTTCTACCTTGTACTTCAACCTTGTGGAATCAACACCCAGCGGCGGTGTTTCCAAACAATTACGACTTACAAACCTTCAAGAAACGAGCACACACTTCTTTAAAAGACGACAACGCACCTGCGACTCCCCTGGTATTGTTCAAAATCAAAATTAAGACCACTTTATTCAATTTAAGCCCTAAGAAGGCACTTATGGATGTTAAAACTACCACCGATTCGGAAAACAACCCAGTCATCGAGAAGAACCGGCAAGAAACTCAATCTGGTTTATCTTTTTAACAAATATATATAATATTTAGACTATATTACATACATGGTCGAAACGTTTTTAACGGATGCATAGAGATGAGTCAATTCCAGACATCACTATCGTTCACATTCTGATCCACTCTATAATAGTCTTTTGAGACCAAAACCCGCTTGACATGGCGCTTAAATTCACAATCCGGTAAATCGGTAATATCCTTTGGAACTTTGTTATAGAACCGTACACTATTTCCCAAAAACTATTACTCGTTTTACTAAGTCTAAAACATGGGACAACCAGTTTCTCACAGTTCCTAGTATTTAGATTATGGCGGCTTTTTACCAAATCCAGCTTTTCAAGGTTCTTTCGGACTTACATTAAATTATCAAGAATGTATTGGGAGTACAGAGTTAAGATACCGAATTCCTTGAACTTAGTCTTTAAGGATTGTTAGTGTCTATGAACGATGGTGATCACTTACCATCAGGTGATCCGCTGTTCGTTTGCCCCCCTATTATATAAAAAAAAACTAGTTTAATTAAAATTAATTTGACTAAGAGACAAATCTATTGAAACAGTTTTTTTTATATTAACAATTATTTAATATTTCATAAATAACTAATTAATAAAAATCCTTTTTTATTCGAGAAATTATAGTTATTCGAATAATACATACTAATGTTCGATCGAATCGAATTATCCTCCTTGATTTGCTATCGAGTAATTCGTTAATTCGAATAATCGCACGTCCCTAAAAATAACGTAAAAATTGTTCACGTTTTTTATAAATACTTTTTAAGTGTTCTTAGGTACTATAATACTAGCTAATTGGCACTAAGTGTTTTTAAAACGTATTAAATGACCCGTCGTGTAATTTTATGATAGGATATCGTTAGCTAACCGTATGATTGATTGCGTTATAGCTTTCTTCTTGGTGTATAAACAAAGCTATTATTTTAATACACTATAACGACCGCAGTAAGTTTACCCAACGTTGCAATTGAGTATTTCCAATTTGTCGATAAAATTACCGGGTAGTTGTGGCGGCTGAAGTTCAGCGTAAAGTTATTTATGAGTTTGCAGTAACGTCATATTGTATTCAATACACTTGAAGCAAACGCCAGTTATTCTTCACCATTTATTCTGTGTAAAGGTTGGCAAGAGGAATTATTTTCAAGTAACTTAGTGGGTACGTATTTACATAATACCATATAATAATGTATACCCTAAAATATGTTTTATACTATATATTAATGAACAAATAATGTCGTAACACTCAAGTAATTTTACCGGCGGAATGTCAATTTGATGTTTGCAAATTCAAACCGCTACATATATCAACGAATCTCCCGGAATTCACGGACATTTACTAATTTAAATTAACAAGTTGGCGGCCAGTGGTCGACTTTCGACCACAGTTCATTGATTTTTTAAATTTTGAACTTTATTAGGGTTCTCTTGTCAAACGGTACACTTATATAGTCAAAGGTTTTCATCATAGTTAGGTTAGCTAAGGTAACGCAGTTATTTGCCACTTTTTTTTAAATCATATAAGAATAAAAAAATCTATGCCTAATTAAAATATAAATTAATTATAAATTTGAAACAAAAACAGGCCGTTACATGAGGTGGTAAGGCTCGCAACTCAAATACTAAGTAAACATAACTTTCCTAAAAAAAAAAGAAATTAAAAGTAATTTAAATTAATAAATGAAAAGTATTTAAACGTGTTACTTCAATTTTTTATGTTTAAGTCAAAGAAGCATTATCTTTATACGAAGATCTTTTTATTGCATGTAATTTAAAATGTGTGATATCTCATTTTATACTTTATAGGATTTAGCGGTTGACTTCAACCTTATCTGACGTTAAATGTCGACGTAGTCTGAGGTGACACGACAAACTTACAGGGAACTGCCTTACAAGCACAGCTACCGGAACAAATCAACAGATGACTAGCAGCGGACTTAAAAAACATTTGACCATAGCGTTATGATTTCATCAGGATGCTTTCCTTCACCGGAGGTTCCGACTTTGTTGCAAGGATTGAAATTAATGAAAAAGAATGAAAAGGGTACGTTGTAATAGGCATTTTTGTTCTACATTATATACTCAACGTAATTTTAGTATTTACTTGGATGAGAATTAACATTATAGTAGTGGGCGCCCAGTGGTCGATATTCGACCATAGTTGTTTGATTTTTTAAAGTTTGAAATTTATTAGGGTTCCTTTGTCAAAGGGTAAACTTCTATAATCAAAGGTTTTCATCATGGCTACTCAGTTATTTGCCATGATCTTGAATTATATAAACATTTTAAAAAATCTATGTGTAAATGAAAATTAAAATTAATTATAAATTTGAAACAAAAACCATGTGGTAAAGTTCTCAAATTTTAAGTAAACATAACTTTACGAAAATAAAGAAATTTATCGAAACCCATGACACAATTTACAATTAATTTTACACGACACCATGGGTAGGTGGTATTTCTGGGGGATATTGAGTTAAATGTAGTCTGTTCATTATGAGAAATAGTGATATGCCCAAGTATCATCCTTTGGAAAAGTAATGGATGCACAATAATACAATCAAATGGTGAATCCAAGACAAAGACGTTTTTAATACTATCATTAGTTTTTGAAAATAATTTCTTTTTTGTTGATACATAAGGTTGAATTGCGACATTGTAACCGCGGAGGTCTAAGTCATGGATTACTTTTATGAACAAAATTCTTATTTTGATTATACAAAGTATTATTTGGCTCATTTTTTTATTAATTCATCATTTGAAGTGAGTTCACTATAAAAATAATAAACATTACAATAATATATAACATCATTGTTGAATGTAGGATGAAAAATGGTAATTAGAACGTAATGTTAAAAAATATGTATAGTCGAGCATAGTAACCTCCTTCAGAACCTCTTTTGTACTTCGTAATTATTGACGGCTGTCAAAATGTCTTTTTTTATTTATATGTGTATATATGGTGTGTAAAATTCAAGCAGTAGTGTGAGTAGTGCATATTTTAATTAATTTAATGTACTTATAATGCATTTTATATAAAATAAACACTTCTTTCTGCACTTCTCCGCCATATAAACTTTAACTATGCCAAATTTCAAGTTCAGCCGTTGACGGGAAATAAATTAAAAAGGGGTACAATTTTTTTGTTTTTTTTTTTTCGAAATGACTACGCTATTGACCCAGCAAGGTATTAACTGCTTCACCGGACTACCAAGGCGAGCGCTTAAGGCACTCAGCCGATTTTATTTTGGCAACCAGCTCAAGGGTGCACGGCACACCTCGACTTGGCTGTTGCCTGTTGCATGCAAAATCGCGATCTATCTTAGCCAACCTAGCTAACTATTCATATATGTATGAGTTGTTGAAACGTATATGTGTACCAAGCATACACACCTCAACAACTCCTATATATATTTATTATAGGAATATTGAGAGTTTTTCAGTTCGATAAGGGAAAAAAAGTAAACCCTTCCACTTTCATGTGGTAGGGTGTAGGCGTGCACGTGTGTGGGGGTGATCATGTAGTGTTGTAGCAGTGATGTATATTTGTGTGTCACCGTATCGCGCAAGCAACGCACTCAGGGGCTCCCTACCGAGGGATCGAACCTAGGCTTGAACCGCTGCCGCGGGAGGCCTAATCGGGTGTGCGGGACCGAAATTAACCCCCAGACCACGGTGGCGTGATCTGTAGTTACGCGGGCGTGGGCGTGAAACACGCTCTGTTTCGAGGGACAGGCTGATACTGATCGTTCGCTGACGTGATTAAATCAGGAGGGTCGGTAAAAATGCATCGCGGACGTCTTTTATAACGCGCAGCGTTAGGTACGGGTTCATAGTTTGCGGCAGATACCACTAACGGACTGGTTTTTTTTTTGCTTCACGTATTAAAATATTGATAAAACTGTTCATGATTTTTTGAGTTTTCACGTCTATCAGTAGTTCTTCTGACAGCTTTTTTATTATTATTTTATTTGTTATTATTTATATGTTTGTTATTGTTTTTCTTATAATAAAAACAGTATTTATTTTAAAACATATGTTGCTAACAGTTTGTTGACCAGTGCGTCGTAAGGTTTACGTTCGTTTGTGTGGTCAGATTTAGGCAGTCATTAGATAAAACTTTAATAGGTAACATTATTAGTATTCTTTGTAATAAAATTATCAGAAATAAGTAATCTAGAAACAGAAATTTGCTAAACCAAATGGTTTACCTGTTAATAAGAAAATTAACAAATTGTCAATAATTGTTACCTGGTATTTATAAAATACACAAACTATTACATTCTTATATCCCACTATTGGGTGTAGGATTATTTTTGGTTTAGAAATAATACCATGTAATATAGTGTGTATCGTATAACTAATTAATTTATATGAATTAATAAAATTGTAATTATAACTATTATTATGTAATAGATTATGTTCATTTTCATCGCGATACGTTATGTTCCTTTCCAAGCGATAATTATAATTACATGAACGCTAGTGATTGTTGTAATTAGGAATTGTGTTGCAGCCACAAGAAGTTCACATTATAAAAGACCTATCTTTTTGAAAGAAATAATTTCAAGTAAACTACCTATATAATACATAGTAGCTCTTCGGCTTCTTTATACATATGTTAGGTCCAGAAGCTAATTTAAAATAATTTTAAATTAACACCGACATTAGCTAATCACTAAAACGTACAAAACGGCTATTTATAATATTAGCCGGGCCCGACGAACTTTGGCCCGTCCTGATAATATAAAAACCTGGGCAAATTATACACCAAAATTTTCCTATCGAATTTTTATCTACTGGTGAAAACCGTATGAAAATCTTTTCAGTAATTTTTAAATTTATCGTGAATAGACAGACAGACAGACGTGGCAGAGGACTTTGTTTTTTACTATGTAATGATGAAGAAGAAACTTATGATCCGGGTAAATGTAGAAAGTATGACCGGCAGACGCTCTCAGTGACATCTTTCTGTACACAAGGCTTGTAAATAATTAATGCGCAGCCCTTTGCCGCGCCTGTTAAATGACTTGACTAAATAAGGAAGGGTCGGAGCACTCACCCCTCGTACCTCCCGTCGCGCCCTTCCACCATCCCTGAAAGTTTTAACGTCGGCAAAGACTTAAGCAATGTCGACTGTCATCTTCACACGCGGCTAAAATACATTAATTAGTGTTATCTATATGAGATATTCATCACTAAACTGTATCATTTTTCCGTTATCACGGTTCAAATTGTCGGTTTCGTTACATTATTAAAATGTTGTCCGCGTTATTACACGAAACTTAAATACGCATTGAACTCTTACTTTCAAAAAGTTTGTTCACAACAGTGTGTCGTACCCTTGTTTACACATGAATATTATTCAAATTTAAATATTATCTAACACTTGTCTAAGTTGACAGTTATTATTTCATTGTTGTGATTTTTTTTTGTATTATCTTAATATATATATTTCTTGTGTGCGTGTGTATGTGACTGAACTCCTCCTAAACGGCTGGCCGATTTTGAAGAAATTTCGTGTGCGTGTGACAGTGGATCCGAGAAGGGTTTAGATTCACATTTGGACCCGGTAGGTGGCGCTGCGGTTGAATTTTAGGGATTTTTTAATTATTAAAGCAGGACAACGTCCGCAGGGACCGCTAGTTTTATTATATTATTTTATTGTATTTTTATGTGTGCGCAAAATACGTTTCGCAATAAATTATGAATTTCTTGGGTATAATTGATTTGTGAGACATAAATAAATTACACAATTTTAGAGATTCACAAGTAAATCATAACTACTAGTATATGCCACTATTAACGTTTAATAAATTGAAGATAGTACCACGGAGCATGAAATTCTCAGATGCAACAAAAACTCTGAAAGGTTTCTAACAAGGGAGCCACTATCTTGTTAGAATATTGAAATATGGAAATATTTAAATAATCACACGACAGTAATAATCTGAAAGATTGGTTGCCAAAAATAAAGTTAAAAAAGCCCGTGAATATTGTTTAATGAAATAACTAATAAGTACTTGTAACTTTATTCCGATGACAAGGGTTTTAGTTTTTTATGGGAAGCATATTGTTTTCATTTGGATCAATTATTAGCTGTATTTTAGTTTTTAATCCGCTAATTGCTGCTAGTTTCTCTAAGATGTCCTACGCCTGCGCACCACACTGCTTGCCCCATTTCCTCACGGCAAGGAAATATACATCGCTGATGTTTAGTGCTTATAAAATTCCTAGTTTCTTAAAACTCTAATTATATCTAAAGCTAGCTGTGCCCGCGACTCCGTCCTCGTGGAACGTAATTAAAAAAAAACAGTGAGTAATAAATCATCTGAATGTATACGTAGTCCGATGAAGCTGTTAAGCCCTTGTTGGGTAAATAGCGTAGTCAGTTCGAGAAAAAAAACCTGATTATATTAAATCCATTTACATATATACTTTTGTCTCGTATTTATCGCGTTATCATTAAAATTACAATAACTTTTAATAGACTGTGCCTATTTTAAAGAAACTAAGACTAAATGATAGTTGAAGACATTCGTTATGATTTATTTATACGAGGGATTATCATGAAAGCATTACTTTAGCAGTGATGCGTATTTATACAAATAGACAGACAGGCAGACATCTCTAAATGATTAAAAGGTATTTCATTACTTGTTGCTAGACATCAACAACACTTTTTTTTTCACGAATTTCGAAAAACTACTGACACGTTAGTTTTATACTACTATTATATTTATATAGAAGATAGATGTAGTTAATATGATATATTATTTTTAAACAGGAACAAAGTGTCTGAGAAATATATTTTTTTCATCGATAACTATGGTTTTTGTATGAAGCGCATCCACAGCAGGCTTCTTTTACCTATATAGAAATAAAAAATAATAATTACCACTTAATCCGTATAAAACTGCTACTGATTTTACGTTACGTCTATTAAGTTAGTCACAATTACTGCTTAGCTTCTACATGAAGCATATTTGTTAGTGAAATTTCGTCAAATAATTTTAGCGGTTTCGGGGATTAGCTTGTACAAAAAACATACACTTCAATTATGTATATATGATTTATGATTAAATACTAGCCTCTGCCCGCGACTTCGTTCGCGTGAAATAGATACATTGGTCTAACGCTAACACGCAGTGGAAGCTCTCACGAGGAAAAAAACCCGATTCATAAACATTCTTCATTTGTGCTTTGCTCCTATTGGTCTTAGCGTGATGATATATAGCCTATAATGATCCTTGATAAATGAGCTTTTACAGCTCATAGCAAGAATTTTTCAAATCAGACCAATAGTTTCCGAGATTACCCCCTACAACGGCACAACATCGCAACGTCACAAACTCACAAACTTAACCTCTTTATAATATTCATATAGATAACGTTGTTTGTATATACAAAAATAACAATTTATTTCAGTACTACAATATATCAAGAATGATGATTGTTTAATGTTTTGTTTCACAAAAATATCTTTATGATAATTAAATTTAAAAAACATAAATCATTATTGTCATCACCAGATATTATTATATGTTTTACACACTTTAGTATTTTCAAAACAAAGAAAGGTAGTATTTATTGTTTGTAAGCGTGTCACAACAAATCAAAACCGTAACATGCATGCACAGTTTGGCGGGAACTTTTAAATATAATGATTGAAGATATATTAAAAAATGACATCATTGAAATAAAATTGTAAAACATTTTTTTGGAAATGTAATAAATAAACGTAATAAAAATTACAAATCTTTTCAACCAGGTCGTACATTTACATTATACGGAAATCCAATTAATGTTACAGCTAATAAAAAAACCTAGTTTAATAACTTCACATTGATATTATTATTTTATTAATTTGTATAGAATTTTATTATTGTTATAATCATATTATCTATAGTACTTCAAAGGTAAGTTTGATGTACAATTACGTACCTCAATTACTAAAACGATTAACTCCGTTAAACTGTTTTTTTTTTTAAATTTACTGTTACTGATGATTGAATAAAAAAGAAGTAGATACAATTAAAGAAGATAGTATGGATAAACTATCCAAGCCGAGGTATGCCATTCAATTTTGAGCTACTTGTCAAAATAAAATCGGCTTAAGCGCTCGCCTTAGTTGTCCGCTGAAGCTGTTAAGGCCTTGCTAGGTCAATAACGTAGCCAGTTCGGGATAAATAAATGATAAAATAATCCACGTTTTCTTTTCCTCTCTATCTATATAAATAAAAAAAAATCGTCGACTGTATGCACACAAACGCCACGCCGTATGTGTGTATGTACCTACACATACCTAAATACCTATAAGTGTTGCTTGGAGTTTTTGGCGGGATTTTAGTCTGTCATGTAGTGGATGTCGTTTTATTCATAATCTTGTGTTATTTGACTCTATATTGTGTAAATTTGGTGGTGTTCTACATAATATAGTTAGTTTATTGTGCATAACTGAAGTGAATGGAAAATAATACCACGGAGCATAAAATTCAGAGATGCTACAAAAACTCTCTGGAAGCTTCTAGCAAGGGATCCACCTTCTTGTTAAAATATTGATTCACACGGTGCTTAATATTGAAATGATCGCACGACGCTTCTGATATTATTGACTACGTGACAATGGCAGTAATAATCGGAAAGATTGATTGCCAAAAAAAAAGTAAAAAAAAGAAAAAAAGTGTTGCTTAAATATTTCCAACTGTTTCGGATTATTATTATCCTGTAGACAATTCAATTTTATTATATACGTATAGTTAGATTTTTGTTTAGAAATTACTTTTTATTATTTCACGATAAACTATAACTATATAGTTTACATATATACGTATGATGATATTATATTTTATTTTAGCCACAAAGAGATATAAAAGGCAACTTTCACAAAGTTAATTCCATATAAGTATGATGTATACAAATACAACTAAATTTCTGCGCAATTACGTAATCGCGTTCCGAGTTACAAATCATGAGAGAATGAGCTTTAAAATTACGAAAGAATTTAAGAACGAGCGAGCGAGACCTACTCACATTAAGCCATACAGAAAACCGCGCGTTAGACAGAGACGACCACACAGATTATGGTAATAAACGAGGACTCAATGAGGGAGTTGCTAAGAGCAATTTAAAGATATTGTATTTAATGTTACGCTGAGGGTTTCCGGAGGGTGCCGGTTGGTGGGGAATGCACGGCTCGAGAGGATTTTGCGAATTGATAATTGCTGTGCACTCTATCGGCTACTTTATATCTACGAGGGGTGTCAGATGAGTGGCATTCGTTGCGTTTTATTTCCACGTGACACGGGCAAAGGGGAAAAACATTATCCTGACATTTTTTTAACATTCGCTAAAAGTTCTCTATACATTCGTACATTTATGCTGGGGAGCATAGCCTTACATACATTAGTAACTTTAATATATTCTTTATACAAAGAAAAAAAAATTGTAATGTCTGTTTGTATTTTTTCAAAAACAGATTTTGACTAAATGTATATGAAAGTATACAGGGTACTTATAACATAAAGCTAATTTTTAAAATTATGTCAGTTAGTCTTTTTGTTTCTATAAATCTTCAAAACGGTTGGACCGACTTTAATGCGATTTGCATTGATAAATAGCAGCTATTGTAAACAGTATCGTAGGCTAATTTTATTATAGAAAATAAAATTAACGTTCTAAACAAATACTGCAAACTATAGAAGGAAACAGCTCGTCTCTAATAATATAAAATCCAAGACAATAACTTTTTGTTGGCTTGAATGCTCTAATTTCAATCAGATTATCAAAATTGTTTTTATTTGTTATAGACTTATTATTGAGTAAGGCTATAGACTGTTATTTTCAATTATATGCTATATGATAATACTCCCACTGTTAGAAGAACTAAGATTGCCTTATAGAGTGTAGATTATAAAGTAGGCTAAGTGATGAAGAGCGAACAGGTTGTGTGGTGACGGCGGCTCAGAACGCGTTTGCCATCCGACGAAAACCGATAATTAGCGAAAAAGACCGAATTATGAATACGCATGTCAACTTTAGAATAATACACTATTACAATGTTATATGAAATAATCGTAATTGGAATTGCGAGAAATGACTTGTAATAATATAGCTTTGCACTATATCTTAAGAGATTCTAATGTCGTTCTATTCAGTACATATAAGTCCAGTTACCTAAGTCTTATTTGCATCACGTAGTATAGAGATATTTTATTTTAATTATGTTTATGTAAATACTACAATCAAGAAAGTAATATTAAAGTGGAACTTTTTTCCATCGTCTCAAATTTTTTCGTCTATGTAGGTATTGCATGCTACAGCCGGTGCGAAGTTTGTAAAGCAGCCAAGATTAATATGGCGGCGCTCATGGCTCAATTCAAAATTTTTCAATGATTTAAATAAATACTCTGCTCAGTTTTTAATATGCTTGTATCATCTGAGTGATTGTATTTATTATGTATCCCGTACTTTAATACGTAGATTGAGAAAATGTGTAGTTGGATATCTTGTCTAGTATGGATATCCCATTACCATTAAGATTAAAAACCCGACTTTAGTACTCTAAATCGAATAATTTTCCAAAAACTGTCATTGAAATACCTAGGATCTGCAAAAGTGTCACTTGCATCGTGATTTAATAAAACCACACTTTTTTATATTCATGTTCAATAGTTTTTGTGTATATGTATGTAACTGATAATTATATATATTATATATGTATATTTGCCGGGTGGTAACGGACACGACTTTAGTATCCGACTGAATCGCGACCACCATACACTTGGTGTAACACCCACCATAGTGACACGCTTGGGCGTGTCACGTTGCGGATTCAGCCTGTGTATATCCAGTTGCTAAGAGAGGCTTTCGTGGTAGTAGAATTAGTTGGGAGGATCTTTTAGGGTTCAGGTAGTCCGTTGAAGCTGTTAAGACCTTGCTGGGTCAATAGCGTAGATATTTCGAAAAAAAAAATGTTTTAGGGTTCATTTTTGGAGGGGATACACTGATAGGTCGGACAGGGAAACCTGTAGAAACGGTTTTATCAACTGGCCGCCCGCGGTATGGTACAGGGGCTCAATCGTGACTAACCACCATGAGAGGATGCCTTACCATGCCGCGCATAATCTCGGTAGGACAGTCGTGCCGGCTGGTGATCGGACTTGGGGTACCGGTGGCCTATTTCAGAGGGGTACGGGGGCCCTTACGTGCGGCTGATCAGTTGATCGCCTAATAACATATGCCAATGGTTCAACCTGCTTCCTACAGCAACGAGAGCTTCTCCATCTTCACGTCTCAATCTTTTCTTCCTAATATATAATTTAATCAACATGTCAGTACACACAATAATTGCAGGTAAAACAGCAGTGCATAACCCCACCATTGCTTGTTCCATGGAGTTCACTAACATCCGTGGACTTCATGCTAATCTTAATGCTGTCCACCAACACCTCGAGACCGTCCGGCCTGCCATTCTATTCCTAACGGAGACACAGATCCGCCATCCAGCCGATACTTCTTATTTGCACTATCGCGGATATCTGCTTAAGGAAAATTTCCAGGCTAAAGCTGGGGTATGTGCTTTTCTTCGGTCAGATGTGTGTTGTCGCCGTTTGCGCTCCATGGAGGACCCTTTTTTCTCTGTCCTTTGGGTACACGTGGACCTTGGTACTCAAAGCCGCATTTACGTGTGCGTAATTGGGACGGAATGCGTGATTATTTTGCATCAATCCCTTGGTGGCAGCGCTGCTTCGATGGATTGCTGAAGAGATTCAAGTTGGAATGGAATACTACATTCCATCGTCTGAAATCGATTGCAGTCTGTATGTACGCCCCTGGTTCAATCAGGAGTGTTCTGATGCTGTTAACCGCGAACAAACCACATATCGTGCTTGGATCAAGGGTCGCGCAAAGAAGGATCCCAACATCAATAATGAAGGCAGCTTACAACAGTGCCACCAAGTCCTGTTAGAGAGCCTATATTAGAGCTGATACCCAGCGAGTCACCCGTATTGATCAAGAATTAGTAGATCATTCGATTAACAGTCGAGCCTACTGCAAGTTAGCCAAATTAATATAGGCGAATTTTTGCCAATCGTCACTGCCACCACTGAGGTACACAGATGGATCACTTGCCCATAACCTACACGAGAAAGCTACCTTATTGGTCAACATCTTCGCGGCTAAATTTCGACTCGATGATCGCAGCACCCTACCCCCAGTAATACCAAGAACCGATTTCACAATGCCAGAAATCCGTATTCGGCAAAGTGATGTGTGGAGGGAGCTGCTTTCACTTGACGTTCGAAAAGCATATGGTCATGATGGCATCCCTCAGACATATGCAGCCGAGTTGTCCCCAAGGCTAACACGCTTATATTGTATGTCCTATCTCTCTGGTGTTGTGTCCCATGTTTGGAAGAAGACCAATGTGCAGCCAGTTCCTAAAAAAGGGGGCTGTTTAGACCCCAACAACTATGGCCCAATCGCTGTAACCTCAGTGTTATGCAAAGTCATGGAACGGCTCATAAATATACAACTTATCCGGTACCTAGAACATCACTCCTTAATTAATGATCGGCAATATGGCTTTCGTCCAAAACGATCGACGGGTGATCTTTTAGCGTAGTGTTGACCATATTGACCATATTGTTTTAAAATTTATCTGAATGTGTATGCAGCGTATATATTTTTAATGCATCCTACAGCCCATGGCCTGTGCCTCTACGCCTTTTACTAGGATTCACAGTGCAAAAATAGCAGTCATTGGCGCAGTCTCTTGGTTCTCACCAGATCCTTGGTATTCCATATTTATAGATCCTTGTTTGCCTCGATTTCAACGTAGAATATAGAAATAGCAATTAATATGTCTATGCGATTTGATTAACGGCTTATTTGAAAATTGCTACCTTTCAAACATTTTTTACAATAACTATAAGTAGCATGTGGAGCTCCATGGCTTGTCTTCACGTCGAACAGGACAGTCAAAATATGCTTCGTAAACTTCATAAAGAACGTAAGATGCCTTCAGATACTATTTTACGTCTCGAACTGAAAGAAATAAACAATTAAGTTTTCAAGCCTGGGCTGAAGCACGCTGCGATAAATCTTCGGATCTTAAAGATAGGAAGAAAGCCTACAACAAAGCGACCAAGATTTATAAGAAAGTGTTGCGTAAAGCTCGCTTTGACCACGTTGGCCGCATTGGTGCTAGACTAGCTTCTTATCCATCAGGTAGCAAGGCTTTTTGGTCTCTTGCAAAGTCCGTTGAAGGTAACTTTCACAAGCCCTCGCTTCCAACCCTAATAAAATCAGACGGTTCATTGGCTCATTCAGCGATAAAAAAGGCAAATATTTTTGCAAGTCTGTTTGCGAACAATTCACGTCTATATACTGGCGATAAAGTTTACACCTTTAATACCCCCGTATAATACCACAATGCAAGACATCGTGATTCGCACTAAAGACGTACGAAAAGAGTTTCGCGATTTAGATGTGAATAAAGCTAGTGGCCCTGATAGTATTCCCTCAAGGGTACTTAAGATTTGTGCACCTGAGTTGGCTCCTGTCTTGACACGCCTATTTGGCCTTTCGCTGGAATCTGGCATTTTCCCAAAGTCTTCGAAAACTGCAAATGTTCAGCCGATACCAAAGAAGGGAAACCGTGCCGACCCAAGTAACTATCGACCAATCGTCATAACCTCACTTTTCTGTAAAGTAATGGAGCGAATAGTAAATAAGCAGTTGTTGACATACCTAGAGCTTAATATTATTCTCAGTGATCGCCAATATGGTTTTCGACAAAAACGATCTACTGGTGACCTCCTAGTCTGTGCCACCCATTACTGGAGTGAGGCTATCGAGAAACATGGAGAAGCCGTAGCTGTTTCTCTAGATGTCTCGAAGGCATTTGACAAGGTATGGCACGTTAGCCTCTTAAACAAGCTCCAAGCATACGGAATACCAGAACGCCTACGGACTTGGCTGCTCGTCTGATCCCAAGGCTGTGAATGCCGGAGTTCCTCAGGGATCTGTACTCTCAGCAACTCTATTTCTGCTGCACATCAGTGATCTGCTTATACCCGGTATCTTCAGGTACACGGATGACAGCACTGTATCTGAGAGGTATATGTCCAGTCCTCAGGCTAGCTTCTCGGAAATCCATAAAGAGCGAGAGGCCATGATCGAACGGTTGAATAAAAACCTTAGGTTTGTTGCTGACTGGGGTGATTCAAACCTGGTTAAGTTTAACCCCGAAAAGACACAGGCGTGTCTTTTCTCTACAAAACGAAGTCCGTTCGTCTTGACTCCTACTTTTTAAGGTTGATATTCCCGTAATTCGTACGAAGCGATTTGCTTCCACATTCATTATACGTACGGCTAAGGAGTGGAATTCACTCCCGGCGTCTGTCTTCCCGACATATAATAACTTGGGAGTCTTCAAGAGTAGAGTGAATAGGCACCTAGTGGGTAAGCGCGATACATCGTCGGCCTCAATCTCTCTTACCATCAGGTGAGATTGTGGCCGAGCGCGTACCTGTAGAATATATATAAAAAAAAAATTAATAACTTGACCGCATGTATAGCAAAATGCATCAGCATCATATTGACACTTCAAGACGATATTTGAATTTTTCTAGAATTGTACAAAACACCTGGTCGTTATTTATGACTATCTAGCAGCACTAGCCACCATCTAGCAGCACTACGTGGACGTAAAAACCGTACTTTCGTTGCGCGATATTTTATTATAAGCCCAAATGTATTAAAATTAATAAGAATTTATAAAGAAATACAAAAATGAGTATTATTACTATAACTATCACAGAACCAAGCTTAAACCTAATAAAGGTATTTTCTTTTCGTTTTGTACATAATTAACCGTAAAATTATAAAATAAACTTTAGGACAAAAACCGATGTCTTTCAGAGCCGTGTTCTATATGCAATTAATTTGTAATGTTCACTTATAAATAATTAAATCTTATCACTTACCATCGGGTGACCCTCCTCTATTCGTTTGTACCCTATAATATAATAATAAACACTATAATTATTTTTGCCAACTTTTCTATAAGGATTTTGTTTTTAAGAAAATCTGTGTCTGGTGAAATTGGCGAAAATTTTAAAAGAATAGTTGACTTGTTTTGTCCTTTAGAAAATGTTTTTGGTATAAAATTATATTTCAATATTTTATCTTGACCTATTCAGATTGATAGTGGTACTAGCAGCATAGACACAGCGAGATTTGATTGGATCGAGATTAAATCGTGAACGGCATCACAGTGTGAATCGAGCCTTAAAAGCATAAAATCAAAATCAAAAATTCTTTATTCAGTTTAGGCCCTAATAAGGCGCTTATGAACGTCAAAAACTACCACCGGTTCGGAAAACAACCCAGCCCGATGAAAAACCGGCAAGAAACTCGATCGGGTACATTTTTTTTACATACATTTCCAATACATCATACAATAGCTTATAGTGGATGCACAGAGAGGAGTCAACTCCAGACATCACTATCGTTTACATACTGATCCACTCTATAATATCCTTTTGACATTAACACCCGCTTGACGTGGCGCTTAAATTTGCAGTTGAACAAATCGGTAACATGTTTTGGGACTTTATTATAAAACCTAACCTAAGAAACTATTTCTAGTTTTACTAAGTCTGCAACATGGGACGACCAGTTTATTACAGTTTCTAGTATTTACATAGCCTTGTTCAGTTACATACATATTGGTATTTCAAGTATAAACCTGACAAAATCATGTCATGTGAAAGATACATTTTTACACTGTGTAAGTCAGAATTGTAATCATAAAGCAATCATAACATTTAAGGTTTTTATTACCTTGTATTAAGCGAGTACTAGAGTTTACCTGTTTCATTAATTACAAGTAGATACATTTCAACATAAAAAATGAGTACGTGTAACCGTCACACGCGATTGTGGTAAAACTTCTTTTAATTCTATGATTATTATTATTATTATTCAATGTAATATTTTTTATTTATGTATTTGGGTGTCAAAAATAAGAAAGGTATATAAGAATTAATGAAGTATATATTCATAGAAAAATAATCAGATAGGAATTACACACGAAAGAGTTGAATATTTAGGGTTATCAATTATACAAATTGAAATCAATTCTAACATCCGCCGGATAACCCGGATAACATGGTCTATATATCCGGATCCAACGCGGTTAGGTAATGCGCCCGGATAATAAGCGGGGAGGCCATAACAATAACCGTTAATGAGTTTCATTAGAGGAGCGCCATTCACGATGCGACTAAAGCGGGGAGTAGATGTTATTTTAGTCGCAAGTCGTTAAGTCGTGTACTTAGACGACGTTGCAGGTGGTTTGAGACAATGTTAATATAATAAGAGAGTAACAATTGAATAAAATATAACTATAGCAATAATACTTTTTTTCTTTCCTTTATACGCAAAAGTACCGATGAGAAAAGACTAACATACATGTATAGGTACTACATAATTAAACACATAATCGGTAATCATTTGTTTTATAAAGTTTTTTTTTTCGATCAGACTACTCTATTAACCTAGCAAGGTCTTAACAGCTTCACCGGACTACGACTTATAAAGGAACTCTGATTTCTCGATCCAATAATATCTACAGCTCTCAACCAATAGATGCATACTGAGAACTTTATACTTTTTTTTCGGCGATGATATTTATTACATTGGCCATTTATGTCACTGGGGGTGTAAGGGGTGTCGAGTAACATCTTAAGACTTGAGACACCCAAGCCAACCTCACCTGCACGTGGTGCACCCTGCTGATCAACGAACGAGGCAATGGCGATAGCGGGGTGGTAGGGTTTTACAGCCCGACTGGGTCGCAACCACCATGTATATGGCGAAAAAGCCCATCACAGTGACTCGCTTCTGCGTGTCGCGTTTCGGGATCAGCCTGTGCATATCCAGTACCGGATGACTTTTGTCATTATGGCTGGCATGACAGCGGCGACCGGCGATGGATAATCTGTCTATCGGTGGTTGCCGATGTTTCTGGATTGTACTATGCTTAACATCAGGCAAAGTGCAGTCACTTTGTCGTGCTTCAATAAAAAAAAAAATTTATGAGAATATCTACTATTTGAAACTCGTTACAATACTTTACAAACTAAGTGGAAGCTATAAAACGATACGTATTAACATATGTGATTGTAATTAAACAATATGCCACAGTCATGCAAGCACTACCTATTATACATATGTATGTGTTTGCATAATATGAAAATCATTCAAAAAAAATCATTGTTAGTTGAAAAATCTTTCTAAAAAATTTTACAATACAATAATAATTATTTATAAACTTTAAATCTTTGTTGAATATTCTCTACGTTCAAATATCCACACATATACCAATTATTATGACGATCAGTCGAATAGTACTGAAGCAGAATGTTTTAAATTATGTAACAATATTCACTACTATTCATTATTATATCCGGCAATTGGGTTGGTCGGTTTATTGAGTGCACGTCTGGTCATGAATGTCCGGCCTTAGAGAGCGGCGGAGTAGCAAAATAACGCTATGCATTAACGGTTAGCAGTAACAATAACCGTTATTCGTTAATTGTTATTGTTCTCAAAGCGAACTGGTAGATAGTGGCTTATTTATTCATCTATATACATTAAAAATAGGTTGGGAAACTTCGTGTATTCGTTTTTACTGTTTTAATAATTATAAATATTTTATAGATATTTATAATAAAATTTGGATAATTTTAACTTTATTAAATGTACATCTATATCTATACATATAATAAGAACAGGAAATCTATTGTATCTGTATGTATTAGATTTTGTTGAAGAAAACTGTGGCAAGTTTTTAGGAATAAGTAACAAACAACATTTCAATCAATTTAAGCAACGTAAATCCGTCTGTCTGTTTCTTTGGACAGCCATCAGTGGCTAGAGTCCAGCGTTCACGTTAAAACTTCATCTAGTAAAATTTAATCTAAGTTTCATTAAAATAGGTCAACTCTATCAAAAGTTATTGTAATTTGAATGATGGCTCGAGGTATGCACGAGAAAAGAATAGATAAGACAATGTAATTCAATTTCTTGCAAAAATATTGTAATACCATTATATAACATAATGCATAAATAATACCTAAGACATAATAAGTGAAAGATTGTTTTTTTCTTGCATTAAATTCCAAGCGGACGAAGTCGTAGGCACTGATAGTAAAAAAATAACTTATCTTAAATATCTTTTCTTGTTTCTTTTTGACATAAAGATTTTCCATATAAAATACAATGAATGAGTGATCTAAAATCTAATCACATAACTCTCATGATATCGTACTAAAAAGTTCGTAACGTTTTATTTTTGCGGCGACCAGCGACGCACGGTTTATCCCTTGGAGGTTGCTGTTGTATTTTAATTATACTGTGCTTAATATCAGGCATAATGCAGTCACTTTACCGTGCTACAATAAAACTATCTCTTAATTTTCTCTTGGGTGTCCATGTCCTGCCGGCCTGTAGGTTGACCTTGACTAAATCTAAAATGTAACATGTGACGTAAGTCACGCTGACAGTTTTTTTTTTTTCAAACTGACTACCTAATTGGTCTAGTAAGGCCTTAACAGTTTCATCGGACTACTAAGGTGAGCGTTGTCGTACTCAGTACGATTTCATTTTGACAACTAGCTCAAGGGTGCACGGCACAACTCAGCTTGGGGCTGTTACCTAGTTTATGCAATTAGCGATCTAACTCACCTAACCTTTTTTTTTTATCATTGGGAAATCCCTAACAGATACCCATCCCGTGGGACAGCTGAGGATGGGTTATGTCCGATTTGCACGAACTAAAACCCCATGGTGCCTTCATACACCTTTTTGGCGGGGGAGCAGAAACTGCCGACTGGCACTGCATCTGCTCCCCCGACAGGTGTGTGCTCTCTAACAGGCCCTGACTGCGGTCTGAGGGGTCAAGTAAGGTAGACCCCTCAAAGAGGGAGTGGGTGTTAGACCCCCCCCTGACGAACTGTGAGAGTCGTATCGGCACAATGCGACTCCGTCACATGGGCCTGTGCAGTTTGCACTGCCAGGGCGACGACATGCCCGTGTCCATCGCCCCCAGGCCCCATCTACGGCGGCCGGAGGTCATCCCCTACCCATCGCCGCCGTGTGGTTCGTCGACCGCGGGAGGGGAGCCTAGTGGTCCGCTCCCTCCCCCTCTCCGCCGCCTCTTTTGCAAGCATGACTGTCTCGTAATAGCAGGTGACGGAGAGCCACCCGGCCTCGCTCTCGACTATCTTACTAACGACGATCGGGAGCGAGAGATCTGGGCCAATGGCCGCGACCAGCTCGCGGCGTGGCACTTCCCAGGCGGGACATTCACTCACCGTGTGCTGTGCGGAATCATCCGCGCAGCCACAGTAATGGCACCCTGTAGTCGGCTCCCGGCCAATGCGACACAGATATCGCCCGAAGCAGCCATGCCCCGAGAGTACCTGCGTCAGCCGGAAGCTCAGGGTGCCATGCCGCCTGGTGAGCCATTCGACAATGGGAAGGTGGCCCCCCCGACCCACCTATCCCTAAGTCCGGCTACGGTGGCGGGAACAGGCGATCAAACTGCCGCCTCCTCCTGCCTGTCCTCCGTTGGCGGAGAGGGCCGCTTAGCGGATCGCCATCGCGGGCCCTCTCCGCCGCCTCCTTCTGCGAGACGACTTCCTCGCGGAAGGAGGCAACTGCGTTCCATGCATCCTCGCTACCGAGCATGGCCGCGACAACGCTCGGCAGCGAGAGTTCCCCTAATATCGCCGCAGCCAGAATGCGGCGCTGCTCCTCCCACGCAGCACATTCAGACAATGTGTGCTGCGCGGTGTCCGGGTCAACGCCGCACCCCAGGCATACGGCGGTCGGCTCCCTGCGCGCTATCCGGTGCAGTTACCAACCGAAGCACCCGTGCCCGGTCAGCACCTGCACCAGACGGAACGCCAGGGAGCCCCATCGTCGATTGCACGATTCCAGCAGGACCGGGCGGACGGCGTCGATTGTATATCTGCTATACTGCGCGTCCGCCAGGTCCTGCCTCCACCTCTCCATCATTCTGCCCCTCTCAACCTTTCTCTTTTCCTCTATTTCCCTGAGAGCTGGAGGCTCTCCTGACCGCTTTTTGGCCTCCGTATATTCGTAAACGGCAGCCAGCACTCGCGCCTCCAGCTCCCAGGGAAGGGAGCCAGCCAACACCATGGCCACCGCCGCGGACACCGCCCGATACCCTCTTACTACCCTCAACGCCACGGTGCGCTGCGTATTTCGAAGCGCACGGGTATTGGTGGCGTTGAGGGCGTCTACTCACAACGGTGCCCCGTAGGTGGCCATGGATAGTATGACCCCCATATAGAGGTGGCGGCAGGCGGCACCCGGCCCCCCCGTATTGGGGAGGAGTCGTCCGAGCGCCCCAGCCGCCCCAACTATTCGCGGTCCGAGCCCCTTGAAATGGGGCTCGAACCGCCAGCGTTCATCCAGGGTGAGGCCCAGATACTTCATCTGGGTTCCCACCTTGATCCGGACGCCCTCAACACAGATATGAGCCCCTGGAGGTGGCCCTTGCCGAAGCCCATGAAACAAATATCCGAGCTAACCTAAGCTAACTAATCATACATATATGAGTTGTTGTAACATAGGTATATGTGTACCAAGTATACATAACTCAACAACGCTTACATATATTTCGTATCGGATAATTTTCTGAACTATTTCAGCTCGATAAGAGAAGAAATAAAACCCTTCCAATTTCATGTGTAAGCGTGTATGCGTGCACGTGTGTGGGGGTGATATGTGTAATGCTGTCGCAGTGATGTAAGGTTTTGTGCTCTTGTATAGCGCGAGCAGCGCACTTGAGGGCTCCACGCCGAGGGAACGGACCTAGGCTTGAGCCGCTGCCGAGGGGGGTATAATCTGGTTCGATTTTGATGATCTTTTATATATAACTA
This sequence comes from Antheraea mylitta, assembly GCA_014332785.1. Classification (NCBI taxonomy): domain Eukaryota; kingdom Metazoa; phylum Arthropoda; class Insecta; order Lepidoptera; family Saturniidae; genus Antheraea; species Antheraea mylitta. The sequence goes on from JACEII010000036.1 coordinate 7,066,028, forward strand.
AACCCGATAGATGGCACTGTTGCTGATTAAGATTCTTTTAAATTATGTTACCAATTTGATATGCATATATATGTATTCTTTCCCAATTTATGAATCGTAAATAAATGAATTAAATAATAAGACAAAATATAATAAATAATAAAATAATTAGATTTTAATTTATTATATATATTAAAAAATTAAACTTGGATCAAAAGGATCTATAACAATGTTATTCACTAATCTAGTAGTCCGGTGAAGCTGTTATGACCTTGCTGGGTCAATAGCGTAGTCATTTCGAAAAAAAAAACACTAATAATCGTTTGTGTACAGCCTTCAAAGCGAACAGCGCAGGAAAATATAATTATTTTTCTTATTATTGTTTTGAAACATTAATAGTACGATAACAAAAGCTCCTTTTTTTTCGTGGGAAAATCCCTTATGGATATCCACCCTCCCGGAGGAGAGAGTGGGTTATGTCTGACTCGCATGGACTAAAGCCCCACGGTGTACCGATAGACCGTGATGTTGGGGCGGCAAGGGATCGGTCTAAGCTATTCCCCTTAGATAGCCGCCCCAACGATCCGCCCGGCGGAAGGTAGCCGCCGGGCTCCTACCTATAAAGAGGCAGCTGGGCACACACTAGCTGTCCCTCCCACGTCCGCCAGACCTGTGCAATGAGGGGATGAGCCCCCCGACTACATCCCCTCAGGTCCGGCTACGGTGGCAGGAGGAGTTGGGAAAAGCACCGCCTCCTCCTGCCGGTCCTCCGATGGCGAAGACGGCCACTGAGGAGGTCCGTCAACAAAACCACGCTCGGCAGCGATAAATCTTCTCCTACCGTCAACACCAGAGTGCAGCGCTCCACCTCCCACGCAGCACATTCAGACAGAGTGTGCTGCGCGGTATCCTCTTCAGCGCCGCACTCGTGACAGGCGACGGTCGGCTCCCTGCGAGCAATCCGGTGCAGGTACCACCCGAAACAACCGTTTCCAGTCAGTACCTGCACCAGCCCGAACGTCAGGGAGCCCCACTCGCGACCAATCCACTCCCGCAGGACCGGGCGGTCGGCGTCAATGGTGTACGTTCCATAGCGCGCGTTCGCCAGGTCCTGCATCCACCTCTCGACTGCCTCCTCCCGCAACTGCCGTCTCTTACACCCTATCTTCTACCCACTATCTTTCTACCACCCTATCTTCCCACTACGGTTCCTCACCGCCGTGAATTCGCACAGCTGCGAGAACACCTGCCTCCAGCTCCCAAGGAAGGGAGCCGGCAAGGGCAAAGGCCACCGCCGAGGACACCGTCTGGTACACCCGGATCGTCCTCAGTGCCACCGTGCGCTGTGCACTGCGTAGCATGCACACGTTGGTGGCACCGAGGGCGTCTGCCCAGACGGTGCCCCATATGCGGCCATCGCCCGCACGACTCTCATGAAAAGTTGCCGGCACCCGGCACCCGGCCCCCCAATATTGGGGAGCAACCGGCCGAGTGCCACCGCCGCCCCAGCAATTCGTGGCCCGAGCCCCGCAAAATGGGGCTCGAACCGACAGCGCCCGTCCAGGGTGAGGCCCAAATACTTCATTTTGGCCCCCACCCTGATCCGGGCGCCTTCCACCATTATGTGGGCCCCAGGAGATGACCCCCGCCGAGGCCCGTGGAATAACAGGGTCTCAGTCTTCTCTAGGGCCACCTTGAGGCCCAACCTCCTTATGCGCCTGATCACGAGGATTGTGGCTACGTGGCCAGGCGCTCCACCTCCTTCCAATTCTCTCCCCGGGCTACGACTAGGGTGTCATCCGCGTAACAGATTAGATGCACTCCATACGGGAACACGCCGCGGAGCACCCAATCGTAGCCCATGTTCCACAGGAGCGGCCTTAGCATCGACCCCTGTGTAACCCCCCGCCTTGTGGCCCGCCGGACCATCCGCCCGTCAACGTCGACGTAGACGACCTCCCTGTCCTCCAGGTACGCCTCCAATAGCTGCCGCAGGTACGGGGGCACTCCGAAATATCTAAGGACACCGCCAAGACCCTCTCCCCTTGAGAGATCACCTCCGTCGACAGCGACTTTAGGAGGCACAGGACGTCCACAGTGGAACGCCCTGTCCGGAAGCCAAACTGTGCGTCCGATAAATTCGGCCCCACTCCCTCCAGGTGCTGGACGACTCGGGAAGAGACGACCCTTTCCAACACCTTCCCGACGTCGTCCAGCAGGACGAGGGGCCGATACCCAAATGCGCAGTCCGGAGGGCGGCCCTCCTTCGCCATAAGGCAGAGCCGCCCTTGCTTCCAGAGCTTCGAGAACTGCCTGACTGCCAAACACCGGTCGAACAGCTCCCGAAGCCACCCCCCAAGATGGCCCAATGCAAGGCCGAGCGCCCGGCCCGGAACCCCGTCAGGGCGATTACAAAAGCTCTAAAGTACCGATTGCTCTACGGTAACGTATTGAAATCATGTTATTAATCTTTTTTCCAATATATAACTATCAACTGCAAGTGGGAAATCTGTTGGCAAATACCTATAGATGTGTTCCGTCAGCTGCAGTTACCAGATAATCGGTTTCAAGTATTATAACCTCAGTCAGTTGCGTTAATTAACAGCGGGCGAAATTGTGGTGAAACGCTAAAACTCTCAAAGTGCATAGAAGAAAACAATGGTTTAACTCGGGAAAATGTCTTTGATTTAAATCAAAATGTTTCCCTTCCTTTTTCAGATAAGGCCGAAATATCATTTCCATTTCAATCAACTGTCTACGTCAAACATTTCAAACTTAACAATATGAGAACGATTTTATAACTCACGAACACTCCCACGAATGAAACTCACAGCGAAGCCATTGACCAGTCCCCGTGAACCACAGAATTTACTTTATTGCAGTCTATAACAATTACGTGAATCACTAGACAAATTGTTGTTTGAATTGCTAACGTTAGGCTATCAAATGTCTAACCTAATGATACGACTTCGGACGTTTACGGCGAATGAATTTAAGCCATGTTATTTCAACTGTGTACAAATAAATTTTTATCAGCTATTTGATATATATAGAAGCAATTTTCGATGGAATATTATAAGAGTTGTTATTTTTTTTATTACTTTTTCTGCAATTACCGTAAGGTTTGATTTCTTACAAATCCTAACACGACCACTAAGTTTCGCGCTATAGCTAAGTCGTTTGAGTAAATCTAAACATAATAGTATTATTGTGTTGCTTAATTGTACTGACATTTTATTATATTTTTCATTTAATTAGTTCATAAATGTGAACTATGGAGTAATGTCTGTGTAGTGTATATTTACGCATCCCGGCCAAAATGTATTAAAGATTGTGACAATCAACCAATAAACATTCCAATTATCAAAGAATTTTAAAATGGCCTTAAATTTTTATAATATATATATATACATAGTATATATAGACATTTTTTTCATGACGATGCCCATAGTAGCACAATTAAGCATATCACATTGCAAGCGAACGCTACAATGACGGCTGGCAATGGTTTTTGATTCCATTATGCTTTGATGAACATGTATCACTATCAGGTACAATGCAGAAATAGTATCGAGATTTTGTAAAAAATAACGAATATCCTACAAGAGTGAGTTGTAAAGTTTGATCGTGTGAAAGTAAATGTTATTTTCCGCTAATAAAGGCTGTGGTCCGGTTAGAGTCGCAGGCCGGAGTCGTACGGGTGTACGGTCGAGCACGTTGGGGCGTACCCGACCGTACGCGGGATCGATAGTGGGCGGAGCGGCGGACGCTGCGTTACTAGATATGCGCGATCGCGTATAGTAATTGATTGACACAAACGAACTGACAGCCAGACGTAGCAGCGTTTTGGCGGCTTTTTATTTTACCCTCAGTATGAGGGCTGATGTGCTTTAATTTAATGAAATTATCGGTTTATTGAGACTGTTATAAAGCGAGGTTTTGTGTTCATTGGGGAATTCTATAGCATATAAATAAATCCTTTAGATGGTCGGGTTTAATGGGATAATTGTGTTAAATTAAAGAAATATAATAAATTTGAAATTATGAACAGTATTACAATAATAGTAAAACGAAAAAGTGAATATTCAACGATTTTTTTTATTATTGAATTATTTTAAAAATTGATGCAAACTATTCACTTGAATTTTTGCATCGTTATTATTCCTCAAAAAAGCTGATAATCTGATAATATATATCTGATAAGCTGATAATCGCGACGCGAAATATTTTTATTGTTTCACGAAAACTGTCTTCCGTATTTTCAACTACGAACCACTTTTTTCTTTATTGTAGTACATACTAAATTTCAATAACCTTTTTACTGACTTCAAGTTATCTTTGTTGAATTTACTACATACTGTTAAAGTTATTGTTTTACTCCAAAGAAGAGACATTATGAGATGTAGCGTAAAAATCTAGAAATCTTCTACTTTCAATGTTATTGTCAAAATAAGTTTTTTCGAATTCGAGAAATTAACCCGGTGAATTAACAAACAATCCGAATTTATTTATTTACTCACGTTGTAATTAACAATTAGATTACGTGGATTATACAAAAAATAATTTATGATGCTTTATAAATATACAGATTCCATAAATATTCTATTACTAAATAAATGTTCTACTAAATAAATATTCTCTTCAGTGAGGGTTGACACAAACGAGTTATTTTAATAGTTCCCTTTAAAAATATCTAACATCGCGACAGGCACAATGGATGCTCTAGCTTTTATTAATTAAATGCTGTCGTGCTTCGAAACTGTTCATATTTATCAAAACAAATTCACGATCTGCGACGCGATTCGGAGATGAATAATAGAGATATGAACATATATTAACGTCGGTTTACTTTACACCGTATCAGGGTATCATTTACTTCTTAGTCCTGTATCAGAGTGCAGATTAGTAGTAGCATCATCAATGCTAGAGGCGTGTACGTAACATGACACATCCACGCAAGCACCCGCCATCTGACTGCAATCTGTAACAGGACTTATTCGCAAGAAATGAACTAAACGATTATAATTAACTAGCTTCTGCCCACAATTTTGTCCGCGTGGAATAGTTACTTTTTACTAATTAACACTTTTTTTTTTCTCGAACTGACTACGCTATTGAACTAGCAAGGTCTTAACAGCTTCACCGGACTACTAGGACTAATTAACACGGAGCGGAAGCTCTCAAAAGGAAAAAAACGGTTTTGAAACATTCTTCATTGGTGCTCCGCTCCATAGCCTTCTAACACTGAACTCTCTTTCTTTGACTCTGAACACTAGTTCCTAAGATTACCCCCTACAACGTCACAAACTGTATCTCTTTATAATTTAAAAATCTTCTTACTGAGTTACTATTTCCCGTTACTAAACTATTTTAGAAGGGTCCGTATATTAATAACTTTTAATCATCTTTAATATACTCTGCCAAACTAGATAAAATAAATAATAGCATTTGATACGATAAGTGGGATTCTGTATATTACGTTAAGCCACACACTAAATTGGATCTTTTTTTTTTATATCAAAGAAGGCAAACGAACTGGTGGCTCACCTGATGTTAAGTGATCACCACCGTCCATAGACACTAGCGACATCAGGGACGTCGCAAGTGCGTTGCCAGCCTGTATATGGGAAAAGGGGAGGGGAAGGAAAGGGAAAGAAGGAAAGAGGAAGGAACGTGGGCCTCCGGCTCTCTCACTGACCGAACGAAACACAACAATGCAAGCACTATTATTTCACGTCGGTTATCTGTGAGAGGGGTGGTACTACCCCGGAGGAGCTGACCCATTCATGCTGAAACCAAAAATAGCTTCAGTGGGGCTCTACCACCTACAATCTATTGGATCTATTGGATGTATATATTTCTTAAATATTCTCAAGTATACGGGTTATACTTAAGAGTCAGGGGACTTAGAAACTAGTAAGATTAAATGCAGGATACGTTACAAACTGTATTTCAAATGATATATGTATATAGGAGAGATACGGGTACCGGCTCGTAGAAAAACAAGCAAACGCATCTCTAAAGTTAAATAGTACAGAAAAGTTTGCCTCATCACAATGCTCCTTCTGAAACACTGGTAAAACTATTGCAATACGTTCAAAAAAGATCCGTATTAACTATTATACACCTTAGATTAATTTATACTTTATATATAATTAATCTTATTCATTAATTTTAAACATAATTTAATTCAAGACTGTTATACATCTGACCAAAGATAATTCATATGGTTATTCTTTATTCAAAAGGATAGAGTATCAGAGCAGGATGTTCCATTACCATCTGATATTGAAACATATACTACTGTGGCATTCCAGAACTTGTCTGCTATCAAAGACTTTTATTTTCGGCTACAACAATTTCATTAGTATTAATATTGGTCTCTAAAAATACCATACTGATATCAAAACCGCGTAAAGACGGTTCGATAGAACAGGAATATATAAAAGTAATTAATTATAGGAACAGGAGCACAGGGAAAATAAAAACTATAGATAATAATACATCTACAATAGGTTCTTAAGATGCTGAAAGATAACTTTTATGAAATAGTAATGAATTTACACAGTTAGGTATTAATAAACGCGATTAGAGATATAAAGTAAATATTTAGAACGCAAAATGCAAATGTAAGAAATAATTAATTATAATAAAGTTACATTCAATACGGTTCTGACTACTCTCTCTCTGTCTCTCTGATCAGTAGGTACATGGACATAAAAGCGAGTACCAGACTGGATGGTTTCCTTAAATTGTCATTACCCGCAATCCGACCGCTATTACCCGAACACACGAATAATCACGGTCGATCTACTTTCCTATTTGGAGTGTAACTGTTACTTAATTATTTTATATCTTTCTTTAATATGGCAGCTATTGATTTAACTTTGTGTTATATTCATGTAAGAAACCATGTCTTATTGTATTTGGAATACATTAATATTCCATAATCCTTTCTTGTACGAAATTTTACGTATAACTAATTATGAAATATTTCAGTCAAAGTGGTGTGCATTCGTTTAGAGTAGTGATTGGCAAATTCGTCATCCAAAAGAGCCAAAAGTGTATTCAAGTAGCCTTAATCCTCTTAAGTTTTGCTTTCGTTTGTACATTTTTATTAAAATAGAATTATAACTTTCGAGCTTGCTTGCGCTAATGTTTTGATGCGAGATATTAGCGGTACTCTCACTTCTTACCAAAAAATGCGCCTCTCTAGGGTTCCATTTTTTAAATGTTTACTCGTCTCCTATAAATAGATACTATACTCTGTGTCTGCCCTTAACACTTTGTGGAAGAGGCACGATTAAGAAGTTAAAGAGCATACGGCCAGCGAGCCGCGGCTTATCGACTTATAGAAGTTTTCGCCATTTTTTAATACCGAAATCACGGTGATAGGATATAAAGGCGGCGAAAAGTGATTTGAAAGAGGAGGCATCAAAGAGTATACTTTGTATTTATTTAATTTTGACTTTTTATTACGAATAGGTTCACAATAACATATAAAGAGAATCCAAATTCTCTAAGCAAGGATTATTAGTGCAATTCGTACGATACTCTAAAATATAGGAATGAAACGATATGTAATATATTTTTAATACATTACTGATATGATATTAAGGTATAACACAGTAATCATATAGACGAACTGGCTTAAAACGCTGCTGAGAATAGACCTATATAGGTTATTTGCGAGCGATTTTCAATTTTGTAGTAGTAACTAATCAGTCTAGTTTAAAAAAAATATCTGACATCACGTAACTTTCATTGCAGTGTTATGCGTCACTCAAAACTTATTATAGCATTTGATTTTTTTTTTAGAAATGTCTACGCTATTGACCCAGCAAGGTCTTAACAGCTTCACCGGACTACTAATTATATTATAGCATTTGAATGTATGGCAATCAATTCAGTATCTGAATCAGCGTCCACTGGATGATTGAATAACGTTCAAAATGTTGTTATGTAATGTAAGTAATGAAAGTAAAATAGATATCTTCAAGAAAAAATACCTAGTTGTGCCAACAAAATTTCAAGTAGAAACAATTAAAATGTTCAACGATAACAATAACTAAAACCATAACAGATGCACCAATATAATACGAAAATCATAAAATATCGAGGGGTGAGTTTATTGTAACATAGATAATTATCTAACTACCCGTAATACACTCGACATGTTTGTCAAGTGCCACCGGAAGTCGGGGTGAATCCGGCGAGGTCACGTGACTGCGGTCGGCGGCCATCTTGTTTAACTATGCGTTTCCGGTGAACCGGACGCAGAAATCCAGACGCCGTCAACAGTTTTCAAGAATTATTTTATTTTGCATTGGTTCTTTTTTTATAATTTTATATATGCAAATAAATTTGTGGAAATTATCTGTAAACAAATAGATTAATACTTACGCTAACTAATTATTTTATACCTTCTAAGCCTTAGAGTTTTTTTAAATAATACAATTACAAAAAAGTTATTTGTATTATAATTTTTTTTCCACATCTACATTTATTCAAAGCGAGGTTTATGATCACCAATAAAATTAATTATAACACAAACACATTCAATTTCTAATGGTCCACGTTTTAACTATGAAAATATATAATAATTGAACATATTTATTAATTTCATTCATCTTTATATAGTATACCAATATTAAAGTAATATCTACTTCTAATAACATATAAGCCTTTCTTACGTAAGTATGTCTGGAACAAATTAACTAGACTACATAAAATCATCATACTCGTATATAAATATAATAGCATTGCTTAGAGTACATTAATGTTCAGAATTTTGATTGAAACTACAGTACAAATAGCTCATGAAATATTTTTTTATGCTTTAATTATGAAATAACTAATTGCACGAGAACTATATTTTACTAAATTTGATCAAATTCATATCTATACTTATATACATATTAATAACAAATATGTCCATTGGAAACATAATCAAAATATAAAACAACTTCAGTAAAAAAATACAGTACTAACCGTCTTAAAACTCTAACACTCACTTACACTCACCAGATTGAACCACATGAAAGCGGATTTATAAACGAAATCTCTTGACCGGATCGATCCCCGACAGTTATGAAAAGGTCGTATTTGTGAGAGGAAAACAAAATCCACCTAAGCCGCGACCGGGGAAACCTCGGTACAATTTCAAAGAGAAATATTTTTTCAGATGTCCACAAAGTTTGTGCAATTTTATTTTTTGCCGTCGACAAAATTCACCTTCTTTATACTCGCCGGGTTAGAGTCTGGAATGCAATTCCTTCTTCGAAGTTACGCAACAGTAGGTATAAATTAGTTTCCCTGTCGTGGGGTACGTCAGGCAACTGTCACCGACTATCAATATCGGTTGTAAACTGATGTCTGGGGTGGCAAAGGTCGTCTTAAATCGATAATGTAGTGTAGCTACTTTAAAAAAGTTTCGATAACTTTATTGGCTTTATTGGCAGATTGCCGTTGCAGTGTAACCGGATTCGTCTTTACATGGTTTTGGGATTAGCGCACTATTTGTTTTGTTTCAATGTGACTTTTATTTATGCTGTGAATTAATTGTCCTCTGACAAAAGAAATGTTAGGTTTAAAAATGTATCTGCTCGTTATCACATTACAATATGTGACCTTATTTTCACTTCTAGTAAGCAATTCATATAATTTAGTCCGACTATAACGTAAAATATCATGTCAGACTTGATAATAAAAAAAATATTACAGAAACTAAGTGCAGATATCCATTGGCGAAACGATTCCTTTATAATAACAATGTACACTTTGTTAACTTTATGTTTGACAGTATCTAATTACTATAAAAAAAAAAAAAACGGAAAAACGTATTTTAGAATAAATTTTGAAACATCTTTTATATAATTTTTTTTACATTAGATATTCACAGTATCGTATACTGTTAGCTTTTCTAGTAACTTTGGTATGTTAGGATTACATTATGGTATTAAAGAGCGTTGTTATTCCAGTAAATTAATCCATAAGATACGTTTAAAGAAAATTAAAACCACAGGCCGATCACAGAAATTACTTATGAATCCATATCATTTCACGACTTCCGAAGTCGTTTCTACTTCGGTCTATACTTACCGTTATATGCATGACAGTATTTTGATAGGCTATAAAAAAGTACAGGCGGTCATAAGGACCGACAGAGGAATAAACAACAATTAATTATTTATAATAAAAAATGCACCGAAAGTTTAGAAACCTATACTAAGGTATAGTGCGAGAATCGCGTGCGTCCCACCGGAAACGTTCACTGTCCCCAAATCATAGCCGAGTACCGGCCATCAACGCGCACGTGTGTCTAATTATTGTACCTCAAAACTTACGATTTTTCATTGCTCAACCAACAGATATTAACACTTTCATTTTTATGATTACAGAAGCAACGCGTTGTACTCATGTACAACTCCAGACAATGAAAATCCATTTACCTATAAGTATATCAGTATACACTATAAAATAGTTGGGTGAAAAATAAAAATGGTAATTGTATTTTTTTATTAACTTAGAACATGAAATCAATAAAAACTACTCAATTCGAAAATAATTTTAATTTATTTTTAACTAGCCACTGCCCGGGACTTCGTCCGTGTGGAATAGTTTCTTTGGGCTAACGCTACCATGCAGCGGAGGCTCTTAAGAGGAAAAAAGCCCGACTTTGAAACATTCTTCATTGGAGCCCCGTTTCTATTAATCTTATCGTAATAATATATAGCCTAAAACCTTTCCCGATAAATAAAAGAATGAAAGAAATTTTCAAATTGGGCCAGTAGTTCCTGAGATTATGATGACCTACAACGCTACAAACTCGCAAACTTTCCTTTTTATAATATTAGTATAGATAAAAAGTCCAAATTTAACAAAACCATGATGAACGTCAAAAGTATTCTTCCAAAAAATATCATAAAAATAAAGAATAAAAATGTATACTAGTTTTGTAAAAACATTATTTTTATATTATTCTTTGACAACATTGATGTATTATTAGTACGTATAATGTATGTAACATAATCAAATATGTAAATTAAAAATAAAATCTTACAGTTAATACCTACCCATGAGAGCAAATAGATATCATTCAAATGCCAAGAGCATGTGATGTCACAATACCTGATTTGTCTCGATATACGAGACAGTTGACTTCTGTTACATTCAAATGATAACGTCCTCAATTACCATATCGTAGTAATTAGCGTCAAAGTCCATTTGCATTTAGTACTCTGTAGTATAATATTAATGTATTAAGTTTTTAAATAACATTGAATATATTTTGTAAGGTCTATTTAGTCTATTTCCTAAAGCTACCCTATTTGCTAGTAATATACCAGATGAATGTTTAGACAGTAGCAATATTTATGTAGGATACCCTGCACTCGATTCTCCTTCTAAATCAATTTGAAAAATAAGTGCTTAATATTTGACATGATTATCTAGAAAGCACAGTGTCATGAACCGTCGGTTGAAGTGAAATTGAAGTGTAAAGAAACATGAGAACAGTATGAACAAAACAAAAGGGTTTATTGTCCGTTTTACTGTCGAAGGTTATTACTTACGTGTCACCTTGCAGCTTTCGAAAACAGTCATTGCACCTAGGTTATTTACGTTTGTTTTTATAATTTTGATAAATGTTAGAACAAAGTAGAACTTAGGTTCTCTTTATTGTTTATTAGTATTTGTTTTGATATTATTATTTTATATATTAAATGTGACTATGAACTATCATCTCTTGAATATTGTAAGCGATTTACCTAACACCTGGTATAAACAAAAAACTTATTTTTTTACTTAGACTTCTAAATATCCCAAAAACGAACAGATTATCGGTTATAAACTAGAAAATCTGGTATTGAGAGTTTTTAATAAATGTCACTTCAATTGTACAAAGTACTGGAATGTAGGAGTTTATTCATATTCTATAATTTTACTATGGAATACCTACACATAAATTATACAAATCTTTAAATACACACTATTGTTTTTTCTCGAACTGATAATGCCATTGACCTATCAAAGTCTTAACAGCTTCACCGGACTAAAAAAGAGACGGCTCGGTTTCGAACTGTGGATTAATCGGATTTTCAAAGGGCTTGATTTCTATCTAAGTCACTTTTGTTATAATTCAAACAATAAAACTGGACATCTTTATATCAATTATTCAGACCCCGTTTGCGGTCTAAAAAAAGTACTCTGCGTTTTTACATATCTGTCGATTCAAATTAATGTGTGTCAATTTTATTTATTTAATTGGTAATTTAAACTTATGCAAAATGAAGTCTGTCCAATGGCAAACACAATGACTTGTGCGATATTGTATGATGTGATATCAATGATATTACAAATATGTGTGATATCATTGTGTGATATACATAAATCGATTAAGTGCGAGTTTTCTTTAATCCAATTCGGAATCTTTGACACAACTCATACTTCGTCGGTTTTTATTGGATTACATTATTAACACACGAAGTGTCGTTAGATTCTTCTTAATTGTGTGAGCGAGATAAATAATATAGTACTGAATTATCATATCTCGATATAGAGATACCATGTTTGTAGTTGTTTTCTTCTCCTTATTCATCACTTGTTTACCGTCCTGCGCGACCACGGGCCTCTGTGGCTCGGTTTGTTTTGTTTTCCATTTCAAAAAACATACAAGTGTGTTTTCGATTACAACGTCGTCGTAAACTTTCATTGAACATATGGAAATTGAAGATTTGGAAGTAAAAAAATATATAATTTATTTAATGTATATTCTTTTATTTGAGAAACACTTTTTTATACTATATTCAGGTCAAGTTTGATTTTAAAATTAAAAAAGTTATAGATTAACTTAAATGTCACGTTATTTTTGATATTCTGGTATTCGTTTTATACGAGCTACCCGTCCCGACTTCGCATGGGGGCAAAAATCTAACGTGGTGAGTCGTAAGTGTCAAAACGATTTAGATCCATTATTTTTCGCTTAGAACGCCAAAAGTTGATATTTACAACTGTGAAAAGATCTCGTTATCTAGTCACTAATGACCATCGTGACGTCACAAGAGAAACCGGTGATGGTCATATGTGACTACCGTAACAGGCAAAATGATAAATGAAAAATTCTTAGACGCTACGTAAGAATCTTTAAAGCCATAACTTTCTTTGTTGTACACGATTTTAAATGACTTGTATTATATCTTTTACGACATTACTTAAAATGGTATACCTACTGTTGTATCACGGTAAGTCAACAATTAATACATTTGAATTTATTAATCAGGTTTATTTTTATCTCACACAATACATAGACATAGTCATAGATCAAAAAGTGTTGCCACTATACCAAGTGAAAGTTTAAACACTCGCAGTATTCTAGGATATGGGGCTACATGGTCACATTTGACATATACAATAATAATATCAAAACAAATACTAATAAACAACCAACAAAATCTAAGTTAAAGTTTGTTTTAAGCCTATCAAAAGTATAAACATAATCTAGGTGCAATGACCGATATCCAAAGCTACAATGGGCGACCCTGAGTATACCCTGAATAACCTTCGATAATAAAACAAACGATAAACCCTTTTGTTTTGATTCTGACGTTCCCACGTTCCTTTTCAAGTGAAAGTAAAATCACCCAATGGTCATTGACACTATGAATCAACATAGATGCGTATCAACGCGTACAATCATCTGATTGTGTATAATTTTTGTGTTGTTCTAGGTAATTAGGTCGAATATTAACCACCAATTTTTTTACTGATTTAGAAAGAGAATCGAATTCAGAGTATCCTCTATAAATATCGCTACTGTCTAAACATTCAGCCTGTATAATCACTAAACAAGCTCGTGCTGGCCAATAGACAATAAATTACTAAAACAAAACTCTAACACTATACTGGAAAGGATAGTTTTGACCTACATAAAATGTCCTATATAACCAAAGTATTTAATTACATTAGGATTAATATTATACTCATTTAAAGAACTTCATAAATAACTTCATATCTTAAAATTATTACTGTGCGTTATTTTTAGGAGTTAAACATAAGGTTTAACCAGCTTTATACATGTAAATGCACAAAAATTCTTTACGACTTCATTAGAATGCGCAAATTCTCTACATAACTATAATATAGATGTATGTCTAGATGTCTAGGACATCTTTTTATATAGAACGGATAGCAAAAACTACGAGTTAGGGTAGCATATTTATTGACATGTCTTATCATATATTTTATAGTCGTGCTACAGTTAGAGACAGTCGTAGTGTCCGGGAGGTTTGACCGGTGGAATCTCAGTCTGATGTCTGCAGGTTCGAACCCCATCATGTACCAATTATTTTTTCTGAATTCGCTTACAATTACTAATTTGAATTGGTAACACTATCGACTGACGGTGGAGGAAGATATCGTGAAGAAATCTAAGCCTGAGAAATATTCATGTAGTACTACTGTACGTGGGAAAACAGAACTATTGAGTTTTCAGTGTTTGAAATTGGGTGCCGTGGGCTGATAATTATACCTATTCCTTCCTTCGGGAAGAGGCCTATAACTCTGCAATGAGTCTGTAATAAATTGATGATGATGTTATCTTTAAAAACTATAACCTGAATAGTATCATAACTTATTTTGACCCAACATTCTGAGAAGGGCGATCACATTGTTAATGGTAATATTTAAACTTCTTATCGATAGAGACGACGAATCAACTTGCAAATTCCTTAAAAAGGCGCTGCCAGGTGGTAGGATATTTTAATTGATTCCGGCTAGATTGTGGCCGCCATATAAATCAATACAACACAATACAACACCGAACGTCCACGAGGCTTCTAAAACGCAAATTAGAGAAGACCGACAATAGATTTTCGATCTCGCTGTGGTCGTTGTGTTGGATTTTACTGCGCTTACTATCAGACCTAAGACTTTTACTTCACTGTAAGAGTTTAGAGTAATTAATTAAACATTTCTAAGATTTTAGATACTGTCCCTTTAAGCATTTACGTACAGAACCGCCCTCTATAGTTGCTCATTGTTTTCACAAATTACCGGCAAAATTTCGCAATCCTAAATAAGGTTTTTATATAGGAGGTTCTTTAATTCTGACAATATATACAATAATAGACTATTAATATACATTACATTTTATCATTATTAAGTTCGCTTTAAAATCAAAATCAAAAACACTTTATTCAGTTTAGGCCCTAATAAGGCGCTTATGGACGTCAAAAACTACTACCGGTTCGGAAAACAACCCAGCCATCGAGAAGAACCGGCAAAAACTCGATCGGGTAATTTTTTTTACATGTATTTCTAATACATCATACAATAGCTTATAGTGGATGCACACAGAGGAGTCAATTCCAGACATCACTATCGTTCATATACTGATCCACTCTATAATATCCTTTTGACACTAAAACCCGCTTGACGTGGCGCTTAAATGTGTAGTCCGGCAAATCAGTAACATGTTTTGGAACTTTATTGTAAAACCTAACACTATTACCTAACTATTACTGGTTTTGATTGGCTTAATACTTAATAATGCAAGTGATTGTATTTTGTTATCTATCGACGAAGACTAGTAAATGCATTGATATTATAACCAAAAAGCTGTATCTACGATTACCTACATTATATTCTACAAAACAAATGACAGGATAACGCACACATACGTAAAGTAACATTGTAACGCCACACTGTATTACATAAAATGTAGAAGTAAGATGCCATATTCTCAATATCAGTGGTGAATATACGATACGGGCCGATTGGCGGGGCAACCGTCAAAAATAAGCTAGCTAGCCAAGTTTTAACAAGGCACTGTCGAAGGGTTTTGGGATGTATCTATAGCTTTTTAGTTATAATATCATGGAGTGAATGGCTTGATGTGTCTATTCTTATCATTAATTAATGTAGCTATTACTCTTCAAAATAAATAAATACAATACTTTACCATCCCAGAGAGTTCAACTTGAAGCATCGCAAAGATAGCCTTTAGCATGGGCAGTTTATTTTATCTTTTTTTTCTTTTTGCGGAATATTATCTTTAAGTCAAAAATATATTTAAGTCTATCCTTTGTGGTATATTAACAAATATAATACAATAAATAAAGAGGCAAGTCATTAATTGCACCAAGTTCAGAGGAAGTGCGTGACGCCACGCGGGAACCGACATATGATTGGGACGTGAAGCGGCAATTATAACAACCTAAAGTAACCAACAATTTGCCCGTACGATTGTTCCTATGGAATCAATACTGTATAGCGCTGAGGGAATCAGCGCTTTATTATATCTCTATAAATATCTAAAATTACGATCTTCGAGTATTTATAGTTCTATTGCTAAACTGTTTAACTGAATTTGATGTTTTTTTGTACTTATAGCGTCACCGGGACGGTTCTTAGCTATACTGGAATCTTGATACTTGAGTTATGGTCGATTTTTTTCACACTTTATTTCATATGAAAGTTCAAAAGAGAACGCATTTATTTTATTGTTTTGAGTTTTCCTTTCTGTTGGCAGTGCTTATGACTACCTAGGCTTTTTAAGTTTGCTAACAATTTTTTTTCCATTTATAATAGAATTTTCTCTTCAAATTTTTAACTTCTCAGTACCTCTAAATATTTATTTAACCAATATTTTATTTGTCGGATACGCTTGTTATTTTTTGTAAATGTTTAAATAAAATATCTTGGTGTAATGTGGTTTATACGTTAGGAAAAATATCTGATATAAAATAAATGAAGAAACGTTTCGATGATATTAAGATTCTATGTTACATGTATACTGACTTGTACTGACCGTATTAAAGAATCTGTATGTACTATATACAATAACAACAGTAGTGTTAAAACAAAAGATAGGTTCATTTTTGATTTCCTTAATACATTTTACAACGCTGGTACGGTGAAGGCGTTACTGTGCATTAATAACAAACTTACTGTATAATTACCTTACGTATTATTCATTAACTGAGTAGCAGTCTTGGAAATTGAAAAGTAAAAATACCCTTTCTTAGTGATAAAATATAATTTACTAGATGTTCTGTGATAATAAAAGAAAAAAAATCAAAAGTTACATTGTTAATGCCTAATATAGTAAATAATATTTTCTACATATTTTGGTATAAAAAGCAGTAAGTAATTAATTGATATATGGTTAAACCAAAAATACTGGTTGTATCTGAAGTGTCATAGAATCAATGTCTGTATAGTTGGATAAAAGAATATTGCAAAAACTTGGCCCTCTGTAACCAATGCAAATATATAATGATTACATCTTAATAAGCTTCATAAAATCTACATCGCCTACAGCTATCCTGTATAAGGGTCAACCAAGTAATTTTCGACGTAATCCGCGGTGAACTATCCTAACTCCTTCAGTTATATAATCTCCATTCTTAGAAAGATATTGCCTTAGCTGATGAATAGACAGGGCCTCTTTGGAGTTTCTGCACTGTCTTCATGCTCAGTTATGTTACTATAAAAGTAACTTAACCAAATGGCGTTACATGGGAAACAAAAGAACAACGACAGTCATTTTGCCCACGAGATCGCGCTTACTATTGTGTCCCTTAAGTCAATTTGAACTTAGATTTTAATTGTAGTTTTGTATTATCCTATAAGCATTGACGACCAACTTCATTTAGATCAGAGTCTACAATTGAAGTTCATGATAACTATGTTTACCTAAGACAAACTATCCAGTTAAATAGCCAGAAGCCAGCAGAAATAGATCGTGGAATTCAATTCCAAAGGCTTCGGGAACTCACCCAAGACACCGTAGTAATTCATGGTGCTACGGTATAGTCGTTAATGATGAGACTCATAAGAAACTAAAGGTTTTTCCACGTAATTTAAATGCAAATAGAGATAATTTCTACAAGGCCTATGTCCATGAAGAGAGTACACATGAATACGACATTCAAAATATAGACTGTATAAATCTGTTTAGAATTAGCGTAAAAGAGGACGGAGCACATTACTTGTACAAATGTGTATTTAATATAAAGCTAATTGGGCTGAAAAATTTTGAAAGGTCCAAGGGTCATATGAACCCATCTTTCACAACTTTCTCAATACAGGATAAAAAAATCCTATCCAAAGAATACACGGGTTTATTTGTAATAGTATAATAACTACTTTAATCGATTGTATGCATTTTTATCAATTATAGGTTTTAAAATATTCACCACAATCTCGCCTGATGCCAGTGATAAGATGGTACAACGTGATGACAGGTTAAGCCTATACAGAACTGATTTTTAAGTGCAGGAGCCATAATAAATCTAGAGGTAAAGGGTAGTAACTAATCAGGCAGATATTACAAAAAGTCCAACATCATATTATGGTTTAATCATGATGGTTTTCTTCATGAAAACCCGAGACTCATTGAAGACATCCGTAAATTCAAAAGCAAAATCAGATCACAAATAATTGTATTCAATTCGGTATAAACTAAACCGTTACGTATAATTATTACAGGAGAAGTAAAACGTATGTTCAGTCACATGATAAATAATAAATGTAAATAAATTATAAAAGAAAACAAACCAATTCTTTTTAAATTTACACCTGAGTATTTTTTATTGAAAATGAAAAAAAATTACTTCTGTCATGTTTTATTAAATCGCCAAAATAAAGGGTTTACGCAAGCTTACCTCGATATTGAAAATTAAGTACGTTGTATTTAAATTCGCCAGAAACTCTTGGTGGTTCAGTGGTTTGATCAGTGGAATATCAATCCGATATCCACAGGTTCGAACCCCGGCACGTACAAACGAATTTTTTCGGAATTCGTATACGGCGGCGAGAACTCCTGCCTCCAACTCCCAAGGAAGGGAGCCGGCGAGCGTGAAAGCCGCCACCGAGGACACCGTCCGGTACGCCCGGATAGCCCTCAGCGTTACCGTGCGCTGCGCATTGCGAAGCGCGCGCACGTTGGCGGCACCGCGGGCATCTGTCCACACTGGTGCCCCGTAAGCGGCCATCGCCCGCACGACTCCCATGTATAGTCGGCGGCACCTGGCCCTGGCCCCCCAATATTGGGGAGCAATCGGCCGAGTACCGCCGCCGCCCTAGCAATTCGTGGCCCGAGCCCCGCGAAGTGGGGCTCGAACCGCCAGCGCCCGTCCAGGGTGAGGCCCAAGTACTTCATTTGGGCTCCCACCCTGATCCGGGCGCCCTCCACCATAATGTGTGTGCCAGGTGGTAGCTCCCGCCAAGACCACGAGGGTTGTGGCCATCATGGCCAGGCGCTCCACCTCCCTCCATTCCTCACCCCGGGCTATGACTAGGGTGTCGTCAACGTAGCAAATTAGGCGCGCTTCATTAGGGAGTGCGCCGCGGAGCACCCAGTCGTAGCCCATGTTCCAGAAGAGCGGCCCCAGGACCGATCCCTGTGGAACTCCCCGCCTTGTAGCACGCCAGACCATTCGCCCGTCGCCGTCGACATAGGCGACCTCCCTATCTTCCAGGTACGCCTCCAATAGCCGCCGCAGGTACCGGGGCTCTCCGAAATATCGGAATGCCTCCCGTATGACCCCGTGTGGCAAGCTGTTGAAGGCATTGGCGATGTCTAAGGACACCGCCAAGACCCTCTCGCCTTGGGAGGTCACCTCCGTCGACAGCGACTTCAGGAGGCACAGGGCGTCTACTGTGGAACGCCCTGTCCGGAAGCCAAACTGTGCGTCCGATAAATTCGGCCCCACTCCCTCCAGGTGCTGGACGACTCGGGAAGAGACGACCCTTTCCAACACCTTCCCGACGTCGTCCAGCAGGACGAGGGGCCGATACCCAAATGCGCAGTCCGGAGGGCGGCCCTCCTTCGCCATAAGGCAGAGCCGCCCTTGCTTCCAGAGCTTCGAGAACTGCCTGACTGCCAAACACCGGTCGAACAGCTCCCGAAGCCACCCCCCAAGATGGCCCAATGCAAGGCCGAGTGCCCGGCCGGAACCCCGTCAGGACCGGGCGCTCTCCGGCGGTTGAGGAGACGCTCGACAGCTCTGCCCATCTCCTCCTCCGTAATTGGGGAAGGGCTGTCAGGCACCTCCTCGACTTCCACCCGGGCGGAGACATAGGAGGAGCAGGTAGCAGCGGAGGGTCAGGGAATAATTCTCCAACGACCCTCGCCACCACCTCCGGCTGAAGACTCTCCGTCACCAGAGGCGCCCTCTACTCTGACCTATCAGATCTTATTTTAGTATTTACAGATTTTGTACATAATAATTTTTCACACTATCCATCCACACCTTTTTCGTTCTTACTCTGCTCTTACAACTGTCCACCATCATACTCAAAACTTTTCTAGTTACACGGTTTTCGTTTCTCCTCATGATATGTCCATACCATGCTAACCTATTACTCCTCAACTTCTCTGTCACTGGTGCTATTCTTAAACTTCCTCTGACATACTCATTCTTAAAGTTATCCATTCTGGTCACATCACACATCCACCCTCTAACATCTCTGCCAATGTAATTTTCTCTCATCCGTTTATTTCATATCTCACTCAGATGCATACATACTGGTCTTATAATAGTTTTTTATGCCTTCCCCTTGAGTTTCAAAGGCATACATGAGTCATAAGCTACTCCAGACAGACGCACTATTCCTCACGTCCTTGTCCATACTGGACACCGGAAACTGGATAAATAAAGGTGTACATATTCCATAAACAGATGTATATTGTGTACTCTTTACTAGTTAAAAACTTAGGGCGTCCTTTATAAATTTCTAGTAATAGTATATATCGTGGTTACCCAAACGTCATAAAGTAACACAGTAGCCCTTTGATTGTTTAGGTGCTATCAGTCAACCAACTTGACACGCGCGACTCTTTATTTTTATCATTTTCATTTTACATTAGGATCTAAATAATCTCAAATACTAGTGTTAATAAAAATGATAGAGCCAGTTATGTTTTTTTTTCAACTAACCCGATACATTTATACTATAGATACACATTTTGGAAAATCTCACGAGAGATTAGGGGTTAGAGGGAAGGGTTAAAGACAAATCACACGATATCTTACCAAGAGAGGAGGAGGAGTCAGAAAATCCTCGACAATACTTCGCGTAACTAACGGATGCTCCCTGACAAGGTTCCCGACTTTATACGAGTTTTCTAATACACTAATGCGGCATCACGATTGTAGTAAGGATTAAGACACGCGCTGCCCAATATAACGTTCTACATTTTGAAATTGACCATTATTTAAACTCAAAGGTTCTTCGAAAGTACACAAATACCATTTTTTGCGTTATATACACACGCCAGCCCACGACGTTTTGGCGATTTCATACTCTGATAAATCCACATTTGTATTATTTTTCCCACATACAGTAAGTAGTACAAGAATATTTCTCAGGTTCAGGTTTCCTCACGATGTTTTCCTTCACCGTCAGTTGACCCTGTTACCAATTTAAATTAGTAAAAGTACGCGAATTCCGAAAAACTCGTTGGTACATGCTATAAGTCATATTTTCTAATATATTTGATAGAATAATGTGATGTAAGATAGTTTTAAATACATTAAATATTCAATGAGAGTAATATATTTAAACGCATAATGATTAATGCTATATTAGTCAAAATAGTTTCTTAAATAACCAATTAATTTTTAATTATATGTAGAAATAGTTACCTCAATTCCTCAGAACATATATAGACTATTACAATAAATTTGTAAGTTTTTATAAGAATTCCATAGTCAATAATATAATGTTTTCTCTACATTAACTAATATAAATCTCTAATAAATGTTTTTAACACTTGTTTACAATATATCAGTTCTTGTTTACTCTATATGAACATAATGTACATATATCATCCTGTACTAAGTGTATATACATAAATGATCCTTTAGACAAAATTCTATAAATTTTATTAAAAATAATAAATTTAGTTAAGTTAAGTAATTTGATAAAACTAAATACATACAAATAGACATGGATAGTCTCTTTGTTAATGTACTATCTGTACACTTTTCGAATATTTCATTAAATAAAATTTACAGCACAAAATGATGTAAAATGATTAAAAGTTGCAAAAATAATACAATTCGATATTGTAAATAGTTTGTTAATATTTACTTAATATACAGTAATAGTACTAGGCTCCACCCGCGACTTCGTCCACGTGGAATAGTTACTTTGGGCTAACGCTAACACGCAGCGGAAGCTCTCAAGAGGAAAAACTCCCGGTTTTTAAACATTCTTCCTTAGTGTCCAGCTCCTATTGACCTTAGTGTAATAATATAGCCTATAACCTTCCTCAATAAATGAGCTATATAACACTGAAAGAATTTTACAAATCGTACCAGTAGTTCCTTCTGTTTATCAAAGAAAGAGGGTAATTACATGTTACGCGGATTTAATAGTTACTTTCTATCTATTTTGTGTCACAGTGGACAAGTCATTGTGAAACTAATAAGGCACAGATATTTTCCCTTTGGCATGTCTATATTTGTATCGTAAAATACAGTTTATCTTTATAAATAATTCACTTTAAAACAGCAGCGTTTGAGTCGAGACACCTATAATTTACCAAGAATGCATTTCCTATTTAATGAAGGTTTGTAATTAAATATCAACTCGTGCTCTCAATGAAACTTTGTAAGAGTCATAATGAGATATATGAATGTGTGACCATAAAGAAATTTTTATAGGTATAAAATATCGAGAAGATTTTTTTGGTAACACTGCAAAATCAACGCACTGGACAATCAATTAAGCACAGTTCAATCAAAAAAGATGGTCGTCATGGGACACTAGTTAGATGTTAACACTAGAATATATACTCGAAAACGTGTCAAATATAGCACAGTCGGATAGAGATAGTAGGTACGCAACTCACTCAAAGATATAAGAAAGGGAGTACGTGCGTACACACGCTTAAGGGCTTTAGAGCGGTGACTTAGAGAGCGCATGGCAACGTGATAGAGCGTCATGCCATTTGTCGTGCCGCTATATAAGTCGATTTTACTTCCAAGACGTGCGAATAGATTTTTCATATGAACAATAATGGCAAACTACCAACATATACAATTCATCGGTACTCGTAACCATCATGACAATTTGCAACCAACTCAGCAGCTCGGTATACAGTGGCTGACCCCGAAATATGATAACCCAAAAGAGTGTGATGAAAACCCACTGTGATGGATATATTACTATGTGTCACTGTACATTGTGCGGTAAACATTCAAAAACAATCCTGGAAAGAGAAACGCCTAACAATGTTACTACAACAAGTGTTACAGTTGGTGTATGTTACAATTACGTAGCAATCTCTAAATAATATTTACATTTCCTCTTTAGGACTACTGTTTAAAATAGTGACTTTCAAACTAGTCTACATCGTTCTCCAAGGCATGACAACGGCAAGAAAAGGGACCAATGTAAGCGAAAAAAAAATTTGTTGGTCCATGAGATACAATAGTCATCATCATAATTCATAAAAACCCACTGAGGATGTTGTTGTTAAGCTAACGGAGTTTGTTGCCTGCTCCGTAGATAAAAATGAAATGCATAAGATTTTTTTTATTGAGCAAAGGCCTTTGATAATTTAGGCATATTAAAAAAAATTGAATCAGAGGTATATAATAAGAATAATAAGAAATATCTAAAAAATAAATCGCAGAAAGTACTGACTATTTTATACACGGATATTAAATATGGTGGTGTACTACAAGGTGTTTTAGCTCCTACTCTCTTCCTAATACACAAATTTACTATACAACATCCTATTATCCAATTTCGGAATATATTACTACGCTGATGAACACTACAATTACTTTTTATGGAAACATTTCCCAAGAGACGAAATGTCATGCTGAACAATGTTTAACAACAATTGTATCAAGGTGGCTCAGGTCTAGTGTCTCTACTTGAAATACAGAGAAAAACGATGACAAACTGGTCATCCTATGTTTCAGACTCAAGAAGATCAGTAATAGTATGTTAGGTAGTAGCGTTAGGTTTTACAATAAAGTTCCGAAGCACATTACAGATTTACTGTACGGATAACTATTCCACGCTGACGAAGTCTCGGGCAGAAGCTAGTGCATTATAAAAATATGTATGTTACAACATTTTGTATTGCTCCTTCTTGATAACTGGGTTTTTTCAAAATCGGTAGTAGTATCGACGCTCATAAGCACCTTCTTAAGACCTAAAGTATAAAGACTAAAGACTCAATAAAGTATTTTTTATTTGATTTCATTAAACAGTGTCATGTCATGTCATGCCAATGTCAGGTAAACACGAGGTATAAAGTATAAGGTGGTATACCTTTAAAGATGGCAGAGCCACGCTGAAGCTATTACTGGCTTCAATATTAATGAGTCGGCTCGCTCGGGGTAGTACTACCCGAACAACAGAAAACCGACGTGGAGTAACAGTGCTTACAATGTGCGTTTCGTTCGGTCAGTGAGGCCACTGGAGGCCTGCCTCTTCTCACCTTACCTCTATCCTCTTCCCTTTTACCCCCCCTCACACTGGTGTTGCAAGTGTCTATGGACAGTGTTGATCACTTAACATCAAGTGACCCATCATTTCGTTTGCCTCTTATGATATAAAAAAAGGTACACATATAACCTAAAAACTTACCAAATAGTCTACGAGACAAAATAGTTATGAGACTTCTATTTTAAAATATTATACGAAATAATAATCCATTTATTGAGTATTTAGAGACACAAACTGTACATGGAATATTTCAATGTAAAATTTCGTTGGAACTATAAACTACCGGGGTATGGTATAATATGTAAAAGTTCATACAATTGGGGCGCTCTTAGATCCAAGGTGGGTCGTAACTCCGGTTTGAATTGGTGCTTAGTGTACCTTAGCTGAACAATAGCAGAATGTCGTCGTGCCGTATTCATGGAACGAGTCATACTGGTCCCGCGGGTGCTAAGTTAATTCCAAGTTTACCAACTCCCGTCTCGCTGCGCTTACTTATTAAAATCTTGATAGCTTGCATCTTAATAGGTTTTTGGTAAGCTAAATCATATAGTGTTTTATTAAATCAACGAAGAAAACTCATCTATATCCTTAAATATAATTGAAAACATTGATATGAGTGGAGATATTAAACTTATAATAAAGAAACAGTTTTTAGAATTGTTGTGTCTGTTATTTGGTTCTGGTTAATCTCTGAAAAGGATGGACTAATTTTCACGGGGTATTTACTATTTGATAGATGACATTATGAGGAGTAACTTAGAGTTTTTAAGGCTTAGAAAAAGAATAAGGCTCTGTGCAACATGTTCGCTAACGACTAATCCACACATGAGTAGATGAAAGCATACAGTTCATTAAATGTTCTGAAAACCATTAATATGATAATGAGTTATCCTTATCATTACATAGTGTAAAACAAAGTAAATAAAAAAGTCGACAATGTCATGAATTTAATTTTATGTTAAGGTCATACAATCACCACTTAAACATGATAAAACAAATTTAAAACATTTAACCCCAAATAATTAAAAAAAAACATAATAGAATAAAATCACTTTTTTAAGCAACGTAGTAAGTTCTTATGGTTTAGATAATTTTGTTATACAAAAAGTCACATAGACAAGCTTCAATTCAAATAAATATTCTATAAGCGAGCGAAGCCGCAAGAAAAGGTAGCTTCAAATATTTAATTTTCAAATGTAACGTAACAATCACAAAGTTACATATTTCCCGTACTTTTTTAAAGTATTGAGATATCTTGTACTTATATAAAATGTATTAAATTATACATAAGTGTTAACGCAGATATATAAGCACGATATTAAAACATAATAACGTAGATAAAGCGGATTAAGTGATTTATCCGTTATAATAAGACTGTACGTTGGCAGCTCAAAGGTTAAACCTGAAGCGGCGTAGCGGCTGTACAGACCCCAGACATGTTACTCTCACTGGGAATCGCTAATGATATTGTGTTCCCAATTACAGCGAGAAAGTTCTTTAAGTTAGTACCTACGAAATATAATTTTATTTTATTATGTATCTATTCAAGCTTGTTAATTTAACATGACAATGTTTTCTCTTATAAATAGGAACTTTTACACATTTTCAGTATTTCAGCTTTCTGTTAATCATTTCGAAAATTTAGAAACGGAACTAAATTTGGGCACAGTTTTATGAAGAAGGTTGTATTAATTTCTTTCTTTTATTATACTTTAGAGGTATTAGCGTTTGACTAAAATGTCACCTACTGTTAAATAACGACGGTGAACACGCTAAACTTAAAAAGAGCTCTAAAGTACATGTGCCGGCATAAACCAACAGGTTTTTGGCGACTAATTTTCAAACTGTGCTTGTTAGCTAGCGAGGTGGATTTAGAAAAAGCTAGGCCTATGATGGCCAGCATACTTTGTCGGAATAATTTCCAGACACTACGGCAAAGACCAATTTGATGATATATTTAGATAATAATTGCGATCATTTACATTAGAAATAGAAAGGTGTTTGCTAAAATTAGTAATGTCCAATTTTATTAATAAGCAGGTTGTTTTCAGCTTTTGATCGCATATACATATATTTATTTTTAATTCAAGGCAAAGAATGAGTTGCGTGTTCAAACACAACATCCAAGGACGTTTTTGAATCCTAGCAACTGAGTCGGGAGAGCTTCCGGCGAAGAAAACATTGTGATGTAATCATAGCATGCCGCCTGGCAGCATGTTTAATCTAAGTCCGCATGGCTAGCTACCATTCTCTTGTTGAAAAGTGGTCGTCAAGCATCAGTCGGTGTGTCGCGGCAGCTACATTGAGTGTCAGTACCCTCTAGGTTTGGCGTGTTTACCATCTCATCAGATGTATGAATTATAAAAAAATAACATTTTGTATTATAGTTCTCACATCAATAAGACTAAACATTAGGAAAAAAGTAGATTAGATATTATCGTTTGGGGCTATATTATCCGAATGAAAATATGTTACTTGAAAGAAATGGGGGTCTATATAAACATAAACGTAGTCCAAGACGTTAAACAGGCTAAGAAGAGTGGCTGTTAAGTTTAGCTGCCGGAATGTAGCATTAGTTGCTTGGTTGCACATTTTTTACTTGAAAGTTGTTGTGGTTGACTACGCTATTTTTCCAGTAAGGCCTTAACAACTTCTTCGGACTACATATGATTTCACTATATAGCATACGCTATAATCACTAACCTAAGCCCTGTCGTATGCATAAATTTTATTGCTACACTACAAAGTAACCGAATAAAATAAATGTATATGTAGCAGAGGTGCAAAATATCTAATGAATGCGTGACGTGAATGTGAATACGGATTTGACAGCTATTAGTAAAGGGTGGATGAGAAAACCATTTTGAAGTAATCCTTCTTTAGCTGGAGTAAGACGAAGAAAATTGTGATGGAGAATGCGTAGTATAATCATTGCACAAACAGCCATAGTAAAATATTTAAATTATTGATACTATATTTATAATATCAAAATTGGAAATCCGTTTACAGGATACTTTGTCTAGGAAATGATCTTTTAATTCGTACGAAGCATCTGGGCTTAATCCGAGAAACAAATGAAGTTCATCGAAAGAAAATAATTTTCATTTGCCTTTTTGTTTGATACTGATAACTCTTTGGCAAGTAGATATACATATGTATGAGTCTAGACTGATTTGAAGAGTGTCATAGTGAAACTCGGAGTGTGTGAAATAGACTGTTTACAATAAATTTTTAAACGTTACAGCCATTCTGTAAAAGGATCACATACTCGAGTAATAGAGCTACATATAGAAACAATGACATCGCTTTTTCGTTTCGCTGTCCGCTTTGTGAGAGACCACACAACGTTTCAGTGATTTTGACATGGACCGTAAAGCCGATCCTACTGATGGTTTTGATTCATGAAGTCTAGACATCCTAATATAGCTAAAGTCTATAATACTATACTTTGAACTTGAATTTAAATATTGAATATAGATTAAAATATAATTCAAACACAAATTAATTACGCTCGAAAATTAATTCACATATTTAATATTACATCATTGCATTCTTTCATTTTATATTTTAAATATTTTTCACATAATTATCATAACCAAATAGCTGTTAACTGAAAATATAGCATAATTTTATGTTGTAAGATACATTACTCTGCATCGGTTTTATTTACAACCATTTCTAAATATAATAATAATAATTTAATGTTCAAAGTCAATGTATACATAATTTACAGTTATATTCTTATCTACACTGGTTATAAACCGAATCGCAGATACCACAATTTCATATATTGAGAAGTAAGACAAACAGTGATTTAAACATGTAATAAATAAAAACTTAGTTTGACTTAAATAAATATCTCACATATTTATTATTGCGTAACATAGTATTCCAAGAGAGCCAAGGGTGTTTTATGACAGTAGTATATACATATATATATATATATATATATATATGATAGTGTTTAATGATGCATTGTTTTTAAATTAAAAATGTATTAATTTAACTACTGAAATTATTTACAATTTGTATTGTGGTATTAGTAATTTTTCTGTATTTGTATAAGTTATATAGTACCTATCATTTGATTGTCATAGAATTTTGCCTATTTCTTGTCAGAGCTATAGAAATAGACAAAGGGTATCGCTCATCCAGGAAAAAATACTGTTCCAAGATTAAATCTATATTAAAGTGAATGAATCCGTGGGCAAAATCTACTATATACTAAAACTCTCTTTTGATGACTTTAATAAATCGATAATTATACTTGTTTTTTTAATTGACCAGCTGTGACCCGCAATATCCATCGCGTATAATCTGTCTCTTACCCTCGGTCAGACAACCCGCGCTAAGCCACCTGACAATGCCCACAATTACTCTGTTCTTCTTATGTTAATATCTCCGCTTCTAACCTAAAACCATTTTTGACTGGCACACTTTAAAATTGATAAATAGTTTTTCATTGGTAACAGTTTTTTAATTAATAGCTCCGAAGATTGAAAGAGAAAATATAAAATAATGCGCTTCGCAATATTAGTAAAACAATGGATAAATTATCTAAATTTTGTATATATACATATAATATACATTGAAATAGGTTAGGCTTAACTAACGAAAATGTATCACCTCGCGTCTGTTCTCTTATTAAATTCTGTAAGATTGTAGAATTTATGTTATTCAATAACCGCCCCGGCTTCGTATAGGTGCAATGTCCTTATTAATGGTCACACGTGTTCAAGTGTTTTAATTTCTAAATATCTACTAGCTTCTATTCGTGATTGCGTCCACATGGAAAAATCACTTTGGGCTAACACTAAAAATGACGATATTGCCATGCAACATTTCATCCCTCTTTTCAACCCCTTACAAACCTTTTTGGCATTAAAAAGTCGCCTATGTTCTTTCTCAGGCTCTAGACTATTTGTGTACCAAATTTCATTTAGATTAGTTCAGTAGTTTTGGCGTTTCGGCATATTTATTTTTCAAGTAGAAACTTCTCTAGGCAATTTCACCAGTATTTTTTTATGGCAAGAATAAATTTATAATTTCTCATCTCGACATGCTATTGAACGTGACCGACGGTATTGCGTTGGCGTAGTATAAGAGCCTGTATTCTCTCTTCGTCTCCCTCCCGGTGGATGCGGCGCGGAAGCTGGTCGGGGCCGGTCGCCTCAGGATTGGTTGGAGCATGGCCCGAGTCGTGCACCTGGAGCCGAGGTCCCTCAGGTGTTACAAGTGCATGGGCCTGGGCCATACCCGGCCGAAATGTCCGTCGGCCGTGGAGAAGAAGGATGCGTGCTTCCGTTGCGGGAAGGACGGCCACCATGCAGACACTTGCGGCGTAGATAAGCCGCGATGCGTCGTCTGCGTGGAGGCCGGCAGGCCAGCGGACCACATCATGGGAGGGGGCGAGTGTAGGCCTCCTCCCGTGAAGGGGAAACTGCCCTTTTTCAAAGGGGTGCAAATGGAGGTAGCTGCTGTAACTAGTTAATGGTTTATATCCACAGCAGCTACCTTCAGTCTAACTTGAACTACTCCGCCGCCGCACAGGACCTCCTCCTACAGGCGGTGGCGGAGTGGGACATCGATGTGGCCGTTGTCGCGGAGCCGTACCACGTCCCGGACCAGCCTCACTGGGCCGGGGACGCGGACAGATCTGTGGCTATATTGTCTGGGGGGGACTGCCCCTCTTGGTCAAGGAGAGGGGCTCCGGGTTCGTGGCGGTCATCTCGCGGAGTCTTGCGACCCTCGGGATCTATTTCTCCCCGAACCGGCCCCTGATCGAGTTCGAGTCCTTTTTGGACACGCTGGGGCCGGTCGTGAGGCGGCTTGATCTGCTCCCCATCGTCGTACTGGGCGATTTTAACGCAAAATCCAGGGCGTGGGGAGCGGTGGCCACGATCCCGCGTGGCAAGGCCCTTGAGGAGTGGGCAGCCCAACATGGGTTGTCCCTCCTCAACAGGGGGAACACCTACACGTGCGTGCGACAGGACGGGGGATCGATAGTGGACGTATCGTTCGCTTCCCCGTCGGTCGCACGCCGTGTCCGGGGGTGGAGGGTGATGGAAGAGGTGGAGACCTTATCGGACCACTGATACATTAGGTTCGAGGTCTCCACCTCCCACGATGTGCCGGCAACCAGCCCCCGGACGGGTGCGAAGTTCCCCCGTTGGACGATGAGCCGTCTCGACTCGGAGCGAGCAAAAGGGGCGGCCATCGTCCAGGCTTGGACCATGTCCTCCCCGGACGGAGATATCGACGCGTCCGCAGCCCGCCTCCGTGACGCTTTCACGGAGGTTTGCGACGCGTCGATGCTGCGGAGCGTACATCGTCCGAAGAGGAGTGCGGTGTACTGGTGGTCGCACGAGATCGTCGAGCTTCGTGCGGCCTGCTCCGCGGCCCGGCGGCTGTACGGGCGCAGCCGCCGGAGAAGGTCCAACAGGGACCCTGAGGAGGAGGCCCGGCTGTATGGCGACTACAGAACCTGCAGGAAAACACTGCAGGTCGCCATCAGCCGGGCGAAAGAGCAGGCATGGGAGGAGATGCTCCGAGAGCTGGAGAGGGACCCGTGGGGGCGCCCGTATAGGATGGCCAGGAAGAAATTCCGTGGCCAGGCGCCCCCGGTAACAGAGACTCTCCAGCCGGAAGTCGTTGAGAGGGTCGTGGTAGCATTGTTCCCCGACCCTCCGGAGCTCCTCCCTCCTCCCATGCCTCCTCCTCAAGCGGTAGAGGAGGCGCTAATCGACCCTCCCCCTGTTACGGAGGCGGAGATGGGGATCGCGATTGAGCGCCCGCCGCACCGCCGGACGTAAAGCACCCGGCCCTGACGGGGTCCCGGGTCGGGTGCTTGCCCTTACGCTAGACCATCTCGGGGGGTAGCTTCGGGAGCTGTTTGACCGCTGTCTTGCGGTCGGGCAGTTCCCGAGGCCCTGGAAGACGGGGCGGCTTTGCCTAATGGCGAAGGAAGGCCGCCCTCCGAACTGCGCGTCCGCGTACCGGCCCCTCGTATTGCTGGACGACACCGGGAAGGCGCTCGAAAGGATCGTTGCCTCCCGGGTCGCCCGACACCTAGAGGAAGTGGGGCCGAACCTGTCGGACGCGCAGTTCGGCTTCCGGTCGGGGCGTTCCACGTTGGGTCATCCAGGCCATGGCCTCCTACGGGGCACCGTTGTGGGTGGACGCCCTCAACGCTACAAATATCCGCGCATTGCAAAATGCGCAGCGCACCGTGGCGTTGAGGGCGATAAGAGGGTACCGAACGGTGTCCGCAGCGGCGGCCATGGTGCTGGCTGGCTCCCTTCCCTGGGAGCTGGAGGCGCAAGTGCTGGCCGCCGTTTACGAATATACGGCGACCAAAAAGCGGTCAGGAGAGCCTCCGGCACCCAGGGAAATAGAGGAGAGGAGGAAAGTAGAGAGGCGCCAAATGGTGGAGAGGTGGAAGCAGGACCTGGCGGACGCGCAGTACGGTAGATACACTATCGACGCCGTCCGCCCGGTCCTGCTAGAATGGTATAACCGTCGATGGGGCTCCCTGACGTTCCGTCTGGTGCAGGTGCTGACCGGGCACGGATGCTTCGGTTGGTACCTGCACCGAATAGCGCGCAGGGAGCCGACCGCCGTATGCCACGAGTGCGGCGTCGACCCGGACACCGCGCAGCACACACTGTCTGAGTATGCTGCGTGGGAGGAGCAGCGCCGCATTTTGGCAGCGGCGGTAGGAGGGAACCTCTCGCTGCCGAGCGTGGTCGCGGCCATGCTCGGTAGCGAGGATGTCTGGAACGCAATTGCTTCCTTCTGCGAGGAAGTCGTCTCGCAGAAGGAGGCGGCGGGGAGGGTCCGCGAGAACGATCCGCGAAGCGGCCGTCTCCGCCCAAGGAGTATAGGAAGGAGGAGGCGGCAGTTTGACCGCCTCCTCCCGCCACCATAGCCGGACCTAGGGACGGGTGGGGCTGGGCCTCACCTTCCCATTGCACAGGTCCGGCAGACGAGAAGGAGATGGCCGGTGTGTACCCGGCTGTCTCCTTACAAGACGAGGCCCGGCAGTGGCACCTCTGCCGCTGGGCCACACCACTGGGGCGGCACGATGAAGTCTATAGAGATCTCGTGCCGCCCCAACAACAGCGGAAGACGTACACCGTGGGGCTTTAGTCCGTGCGAGTCGGACATAACCCACCCTCTCCCTAGGGAGGGTGGGTATCCATAAGGGATTTCCCCACGTAAAAAAAAAAAGTATAAGAGCCTATGTACTCCTAATGTTCGAGCATAAATTGGTTGGAGGTAGACAAAATTATTTTTGACACATCGTTTGTCAACGGATGATCGGGGATGATCGGTCTTGCTCGGAACAAAATCAAAAATACTTTATTCAGTTTAGGCCCTAATAAGGCACTTATGAACGTCAAAAACTACCACCGGTTTCAAAACAACCTAGTCATCGAGAGGAACCGGCAAGAAACTCGATCGGGTTTATCTTTTTAATATATATAATATTTAGACTATATTACATACATGGCAGAAACGTTTTTAATGGATGCACAGAGATGAGTCAATTCCAGGCATCACTATCGTTCACATACTGATCCACTCTATAATAGCCTTTTGAGACCAAAATCCGCTTGACATGGCGCTTAAATTCACAACCTGCGCTTACATTCGGACTCGTTCACCACTACCGACACTACGACCCGGAATGCTGTTTTGTGTGTGTTAATCTGGAAAAACTGGTGTTCTCACCATCGACAACGGCGGCGGAGATGACATATTATATCAGGTGAGTGGGCTTTTATCCAAATTATAAGGAAAGTTAATATATTAGGTAAATAGGAAATTAGTAAGTGGTAGAGCCACACTGAAGCTATTGTTGGCTTCAGTTTCAATGGGTGGGCTCGCTCGGGGAAGTACCACCCTCTCTCAGATAACTGACGTAAAGTAACAGTGCGTGCGTTCGATTAGTGAGAACGCCGGAAGCCCACCTTTCCTCACTTTCCACATCTCCCTCTTCCTTCCCCTCAATGCCATCCCCCAACACAGGTTTGCGACGCACTTGCGACTCCACTAATGATGTGATAGTGATAGTGATAGTGATAGTGATAGTGATAGTGATAGTGATAGTGACCCACCTGTTCGTTAGCCTCCTATGATATAAAAAAAATAAGGAAATACTTTCGGCATACATTTTTCAAGGTGTATCTACGTCCAGTCAATTCATATGCAGTCCACTGCCTAGGCTATGTACCGCGATCAGTGTACGTTTGGTAGTTGCCAAGTCATCTAATATTAATATTTTGTATTGAGATTGTGCAGGCCATTATACGTTTGATAAATTAATAAACTGTATATAAAAAAAAGTATATCATTATTATATGCAAATATGCATGCATGCAATGCAAATAGAAGTAAAGAAGAGACTAATGATAACAATTTACAAATTATGAAAATTAAATAATTCATACAATAATTACACCATTTTTTTGAGTTTTCACTTTTGCCGACAGTACTTATGACTACTTTCGACTTTTTAATATATTGTTTTTTTATTGTAGCACGGCAAAGTGACTGCACTATGCCTGATGGTAAGCATAGTACAATCCAAAAATAATAGCGACCACCGATTGACACACTGTCCATCGCCGGTCGCCACTATCATGCGGGCCTATAAAAAGCTGAATATGCACAGGCTGATCCCGAAATGCGACCCGTAGAAGCGAATCACTATTACGGGCTTTTTCCCCATAATATACATTGGATACATATATTTATCTCTCATAACGTTAATGTTACCTGTTTGGAATATAATATCTGCAAAATTATTTATCGATATCAGATTTGAGATAACTTAGTGAGTACATTTTTAAACAAACTTAAGTTAACGAGTATCTCGCGCGGAGTACTAACTCCATAATCAAGTATGGATAGTTTGCGATCCGCACTGTAACACTGGTTAACTACTTTCCTAGATAATGTTATGGAACGAAGTACTTTATCGCACGGTACGGACTCGGATAGCGCCTAAGCGAAAAAAATGTAACAATTTTTCATCACAACTCTTTGTATAGTGTAGACGAGTGTTTGCAACGTGTAGGTCGCGACCTCCTGGGGGGTTTTAATAGCGTTTCAAAGTTAGTGAAAAACTACGAACGGATTCTAAGCTTATTTTAAAAGATTTCTCACATACCATCTGGGTACATGTTTGAGTGAGTCCCTTGTTAGTTTGGATTCACAATTGGAAACCATAGGTGGGGCTGCAATCGGGTTTTAGGTTTATTAAAATTTTTCGCGTTTAAAAATATAATTAAAACCAGTGATAACCGATTTGGTGCAAACGAAGTTGCACGGGTCAGCTACTCTATATACCTATACATATAATAAGAGTGTAAATGTAACATGTCATTAATTTTTCTAGTTTCGTAAAAAAATTGTTGCAGGTATCTAGGACTAAGTAATAAAACACATTTAATCATTTTTAGAAATGTCTGTCTGTTAGTTTGTAAGAACACGCATCACTGCTAAAGTACTCAGTTCAAGATAAAACCTCGTCAAGAAAATCGTAAAGTATATCTTCGAGAATAATTTAATTATTGTTTTATTAAAATTGGTAACCTCTATCAAAAGGTATTGTATTTTAACGACGACGCGGCATAAGTACAAAAGAAAAGTAGATAAGTCAATGGACTTAATACATTCATATGACTTTATTAATGAATTTGTCTTTTACACAAGGTTCAACGCAGACAAAGTCACAGACACAGCTAGTCGATAATAATATACTACGAAAGGAATTTTGTTTCAACTGAGGGTTCCACGATACTATTTTTCTTTTGTTTGAACCACGTTCTAAAAAGCGGTAGTTATTTGATTCCAAAATTCAATGGTATCGCGATAACTAATTTTTTTTGAGGAGATAATCCTCCCTTTGGGCTTCGATTATAAACCTCTAAAACGTTTTACGTTCTCTTCTATTTATTCCGTATGTGGGATTTATTTTTGACTACAATATTACAATATTTTATTGATGGTTTTAGTCACGATGGGTACAGCTTTTTAACTCTTATTGTAAATCATTTATTTTTATAATTCTTTATTTTGTTAACATCCTTTTCATTTCTAAACAAAAATTTAATTTTGATCTTTGTAAATTATAAATTGACTAGCGTCCACAACGGAAATTGTCCCGCCCGCCCCCTGATAGTAAAATAATCTTGACAAATTATATGCCTAAATCCTCCTCAGGAATTACTTTATCTACTAGTGAAAAATGCATGAAAATCGGTTCAGTGGCTTTTGAGTATATCGCAAACAGACAGACAGACAGACACGTGGCAGAGAGCTTTGTTTTGTAATGTGTAATGATAAAGGTTTAAAATTAACATCTCTGTTAATTGAAACACAAAAAAAATGTATTAAATTTCCAAATTGAACATAATTGTTACGTCTGTAATGTGTACTCATACACACCATTTGATATTGAATGAGATTTAAAACACAATATTAAAACAGCGGTAGAGTGATAAAAAAACTAAATTTACTACAAAAA
Organism: Antheraea mylitta; assembly: GCA_014332785.1. Classification (NCBI taxonomy): domain Eukaryota; kingdom Metazoa; phylum Arthropoda; class Insecta; order Lepidoptera; family Saturniidae; genus Antheraea; species Antheraea mylitta. The sequence continues at coordinate 7,102,014 of JACEII010000036.1, forward strand.
TAGAAGACAAGTATTCACATTAGGTAACTACATGTAACATAATAATAACAGTACAAAAATACATAATACGTATATCGACAACTACATTTCCACAACACGGAAATGTTATTTTAGCTGACAAACGAAACGCTTGAATAATTTATAAGCCTTTTCTTTTACAAAATTATTTTTATTTCTCCCCTTTGACAAGACCCTGTGTGCGTTTAAAGGTGAAAATTCCTTGCAGGGATATCACATCCCTATACAATACGACTAATATAAAGGTTATTCGTTTCATGCGATTCTCATCCTCGCGATACTATTTAATACACAAAGCTCCTTTGTAGAACCAAAGGCTTTTTTAATTTACTTCGCAGTATAATATACAGGAGTTTTTATAACTTACATCTCATTATTACTGTTGTATATATAACTGTTTATATATACATAATTATATATCCTACTACTAGTTGCCCGCCACGGCTTTGCACAGATGTACTTACGAAGGCGTTATTTTGCGGAAATCCATAATACAATACAATATTACTTGCATACTATATTATCTTGCACACAACTCTTATCCTGATAATTATGAACACAACAAAAAAAAAGAATTAGCCGAATACCGTTTACATTCGACAACTGTCTTTGGTATATATATATAGTACTTGAAAGACCGAGCCTAGCTCGATTATATAAAAAAACATTTTTGAATCAAAATAAACAGGTTGACTCACAAAATTAGCAATTTTTATCAAAAAAAAAAAAAAAAAAATGTAATAAACTGTACGTACTGTGGTTAGACGGATTTTTGAAGCAGCCGATTTCCATCTGAGTTATTTTTGTTTAGACAGCGATGACGAAATTTACCTTTATATTCTAGCTATATTTTTTCATTGCCTGAAAACTAAGTTAAAAATTTTCTATGAATGAAATTTAGTTAGACCGATTTATCGTCCCTGAAACCACCTACATACTAAGTTCCACGGAAATCGCTGACGGCATTTCCGAGATCCTGAATATATCACAATTTTCAAGAATTGCTCTTTTAAAGGTTTTAGATAAATAGATATTATTATATTATAGATATTATTTTTATATATATTTTTGAGGAAGACCGAAAAAGGTATGGATGGATTGTGTGAAAAACGATATGTCTGTAAAAGGTGTGAATACTGAGACGACATCTGACAGGAGAGAATGGAAAAAGAAAACATGTTGTGCCGACCCTACTTAAGTGGGATAAGGACAATGATGATGATGAGATAAATAGATATTAGATATATATACTGAAAGCAACTTATTTGCATATATATAAATCAGTTGTGCGGTGTATTCCTCCACCTAGATTGCTTAACCGATTTTAATATTTTGTTCTTGATTATAAATCACTTGGAGAGTTGTTATCAGAAGGCAGACGAGATAACGCTGTTATCGAATTCTGTAATTGTTTTTTTATTCCCAGATATAATTTTTATTTAAATTATTTATGTGGTTTATTTACGGTGTTTATTGGTTTTTTTTTTTTTTTTTTTTTTTTTTTTTTATAGAAGCACGACAAAGTGATTGCACTAAGCCTGATGTTAAGCATAGTACGATCCAAAAACATCGGCAACCACCGAGAGACAGATTATCCATCGCCGGTCGCCGCTGTCATGCCGGCCATAATGACGAAAGTCGCCCGGTACTGGATATGCACAGGCTGATCCCGAAAGGCGACGCGCAGAAGCGAGTCACTATGACGGGCTTTTTCGCAATATGCATGGTGGTTGCGACCCAGTCGGGCTGTAAAACCCTACCACCCCGCTCTCGCCATTGCCTCGTTCGTTGATCAGCAGGGTGCACCACGTGCAGGTGAGGTTGGCTTGGGTATCTCAAGTCTTAAGATGTTATTCGACACCCCTTACACCCCAACGGTATACAAATTGATATGCTGCAGCGCCATGTGGTTGTGAGCTACTACTGTAAAATAAATAGTCGTGAGATGACAAGTGTTATTAATCTTGTATATAAAACACACGGCATTTAATTTATGACGTTGGGGACAAGTTTGCGACGGCTACGATCTGCTTGCTTCGGCTGTATAAAGCGTTATCTCTATCGCACAGCACAATGATTGTGATAGACAAAGATAACGCTATACGAAAGCGAACTTAGCCGACTATCAGTTTTCTCTCGGACTTGAAAAATTAGCAACCAGTTAAGTACTTTACCATTGTCAATGTGTTTAATAATACCACTAGAATTCATAATAATAATTATTTTTATTTGAACATTTACACTTATTTAAACACAAGCTATGCCCGTGACTTCGTCCGCGTGGAACCTAATAAGAAAACAGTGACTAATAAAATCACCCGAATGTATTAAGTCCATTTACTTATCTACTTTTCTATCCTACTTAAGTAGCGTCGTCATTAAAATTACAATCACTGTTAATAGAGTGAACCGATTTTAATGAACCAAGACTAAATGTTACTACAGGATATGTTTTTTTTTTTCTCGAAATGACTACGCTATTGACCCATCAAGGTCTTAACAGCTTCACCGGACTACTGCTACAGAATATGCTTTATCGTGAACCCAGTACTTTAGCAGTGATGTGTTCATACAAACAGAATTTATAAAAAAGATTGGAATGTATTTTATTACATAGTCCAATACACCTGCAACAATGTTTTTCACAAAAATGTCAAAAATACAAACACGTTAGATTTACATTCTTATTATATATATAGAATTACATTTAAATAAGACACTATAGAAACAGAATCTACTTTTCAACTACCAAACTATGTTGTACTGTAGATAGTTCGGTGAAGCTGTAGAGGATCATTTCAGGACAACAGCGTTTTCATTTCGAAAAAAAAATGTGCTGTATTTTGACAGTTGAAATACCTTCGAAAAAATATAACATAAGTTTGTCGTTTCCATTCATCCATTATTATTACAATATGAAAGGGGAAACAAAATAAAATATAAATGAAGTACTCCTATTATGTAAAGGTTAGTTGAAGAGAATAAATAAAATGGATGAGAGAAAATTACATGCGGCAGAGATGCGAATGTTAAGGTGGATGTGTGGTGTAACTAGAATGGATAATATTAAGAATGAGTATATCAGAGAAAGTTTGAAAAGAGCACCGGTGACAGAGAAGTTGAGGAGTAATCGATTGGCATGGTATAGGAATGTTATGAGGAGAGATGAAAACCATATAACTAGAAAAGTGTTGATTATGATAATGGACGGATATACGAGTAGAGGAAGACCGAAAAAGGTGTGAATGGACTGTGTGAAAAATGATATGACTGTAAAAGGTATGCATACTGAGATGATATCTGACAGGAGAGAATGGAAAAAGAAAACATGTTGTGCCGACCCTACTTAAGTGCGATAAGGGTAACAATGATGATGAGTTGAATAAAATAAATAAATTAAATATATAATTAATTCTATTCTATTCTATGTTCTTCAAGAATGTTGTGCACGAGTGTCAAAGTGTTTGTTGACGAGCAAGTACGTGTATGTGTATATAAGAAAAGAAAGACGAATTAACGAAATATTAAAATAATTTAAGCATTCAAAATCGATATTTACTAGTAAACTATCATATTGACGTTTATCGGGGCCTTTATTTGTGTGAGCCCGATTTTTAGTTAAATTATACCCATATTATTGTATTCTTACACCGTTTGTAGATAAATACAATATTTAAATAATACCAAAATATAAAAGTGAAATAGGTGAATATAAGTAACGTTATGGTAAATAGCTGAAACCATTATTTCAAATAAGTAACACTTCAAATTGTTTGTAGTTACCTACACTAAGTTAAGAATACAGAAAATAACTATTATATGCACGTTTTTATCTAAAAAAAGGAATGTTTTTAAAGGATAAGTTTAATCCACATTACCACAAGCGAAACCGCAAACAAAACTTAGTTATTCATATAAACAAGATGTTTACTTTGCTAATTAATTTCTTAGTACTCCGTATTCAAAAGAATAAATTTCTATAAGTATACGCATTATAATATTGTTTATATAACCTTTTAGAATTACAAGACAGTGAGATGTTTTTTATTGTCTTGAGAACTGACTAACGCCGTTGCATTAACAGATAAGATAATTCACTAGTTTATTTGAAATTATAAAATAAAATTTGTCTCTTTAATTTCTTTATCAGCCACTGTAAAAAGTATGAACGATATCAAACTAATATTCACCAATATTTACAATTCAATTGATGTTTTTATTATCATTGTTTGTTTTTTTTACAACTTGTACCCGCACCGCACAAGCCGGTAACAATTGCCCTCGTCTACATTTCTTCTACAGACGGCTCTTAGACACGCTATCCGTCTCGCTCGCGAACATAGTTTCGGCAATACACGGGTCTCGCTACCGAACGGCTTCGGGACATCATAAATAATGTAAGGAGCACCGAGCGCCGCTACCCATCTCTATTCGTTGGACGGGTTTTGTTTTAAGTACGAGTGAGATGGATGTATCTGGATGTGAAATGCAATAAAAGCTCCCGCACTACAGATTTCTATAGGCGGTTATAGTTGGAATGGTTTGTTCCGATGGTTAGATATGTTTTATTTGTTGCCATTTCGGTGGACTGTGTTAATTTCCGATTAATTATCTATAATTGCATTGTTCACTTCATTATCATCGGTAAAAAATAGTTTGGATTATTTGCATTATTTCGTTGAGCATTTTGTGTGTTAGTTTATGTAAGTAAAAGAGAGCTTACCTATTATGTATTTGAAACATTAGTTTCTACCCGTGTCTTTGACTGCATCTTTATTTATTTTAGTTTAGTTTTTTTTTAGTTATTTTACATCTTGCCTTGTTTTTTGGTACAATTTAGTCTATGTCAAGAATCTATACTTTTATATAGCTTCCAATTTCTTGGAAGTTATTTTAGTGATTATAGAAAGTTCACATAAATTCACTATTTCGACTTATTCAATGCTTAAAGTATCCTTTAAGGTGCAATTCTGACTCCTTGCATCCTGTAAGATATACAAATTTGTTTTATGTACACAGCACTACAAGGTAACCGATTTTATCTTGAATTCTCTTATTCTCTCCTCTTCACAATTTCATTAGCCACTTATAATATGTTGAATAATAAGGCTAGTCACGTGTTCTCTCCATAAGAATACGTGTCTAAACTTATTATACTATAAGAGGACGTTTAAGAATTACCTAACTAGAATTTTTGTAACTACTGAGCGCCCTTTGCCCTCTGATCAATAAAAGTAAGCAATGCTCTTACCCTCCTCTCATGCTTAGGTAAACATTTTTACAAACCTGTTCTAGTTTCCTTATTGATTAAAGTCTAGAATAATTAATAAGTCTAGAAGTAGAGAATTTATAGTTTATAGACAAATAACTTATAGTGGTTTCCTGTTGGGTCGAGGGCACTCCATTGGCTAAAATCGCGCTCCTCACATCAAGATCAAGATTAGCACCTAAGGTAAAATGTGATAATCACAGGGCCTCAAACCTGCCACTGTGTTATGCTAAGTAAGTCGCACTCCGTTGTTTTTAACTGCTCTGCACATCATCATGTAAAATGACGTCACTAAATTTCAAAATAACCAATGTAAATTTCACCTATCATCGCAGTCAATTATTCCAGGATATAAACAGAGTTTGTTTTAGTTGTTTACGCTAATTATGTATTACATTATTACACTTCAAAGCAAAGACACTTGCTTATTTTGTTATCTGATGATTATTTGCTTCAATTGTTGTTGATTTATCGTAGCGTAAATGCATTCTTTATTAAAGGCAGAACTGTTATGCAGTTGTTCTAGTCTAGCAGGTACTAGATAACTAAGTACGTAAGATTTATCTGGAGGTCATTCAAGTACTATGTAACCAATCACTAAAGATTATTTGATTAGCTTACTTTTGATGACATAGAGAATGAAGGGAGGTCTAGGTGGTTATTATGTCATTAATATTTATTATTTACTTTCTCAGATTTTCTTTAAAATTATAGTATAAAGTATAAAGGTATGTGTAAGTATGAGGGGTTTAAGAGTTTTGCTTACATTTGCTGACAAAAGGGAGAAGGGAGGTAAGAAATTAAAATCTGATTACGCAGTACTCAAACTCATGCGTTCAAATAGCATAAAAAACTAATTAAAATATTAAATACGAATTAAATATTAGGAAATGCTGTGAATAATTAAATATAAATAAATTAAATAAATATTTGCATTACTTTTATAAAAATCAAAGAAGTAGCATATACGTGATACGAAAAATAAATAAAATAACTAGAGCTCGTCAACACTGTTACCTATCGGGAATACCTATACCTGAAATTCGTCCAGGTACAAAAATGTCAATGAAAATCATCCTAGCAGTTTAAACGGAAAAAAATATGAACACACATACACACCGGGATTTAAAGATTATATGTAAAATTCAGGGGCCCCAAAGTACATCTTTTAGAATATTTGAGAAATTACTAATTTGATTTATAGAATGTATTTATTAGTAAGCAGATTTTCTAGAATATTCTTCTCTTATTTCATGGAACCTACAACTTTTGATGATATTTCTGGCCGCTCTTCTTATATCCGCAATTCAATCTTGCGCATAATATAATTAAGAGCTTAACACACAAAGTTGAAGCATTATCATAAGAATCTAAAATTACTATTTATTTATCCTTAAGTTGTTTCGTACCTGTAGTATAATACGTATATATACCTAAATATGTGTTGCCTAATTATTACTCATTGCTGTCAAAAAGTTTGGCATGAATTGTATCTTAGATTGTGATTTTCTCTTTATTGTAATCAACATTTACAGTTCATAGTAATGTTTTTATTTTCAAAAATAATTAAAATAGTCAACGTCATTGGCCTACCAACAATGTCTGAGTCATGCATTAAGCCAGAACGTTGAAAAAGTTGAGCAGGCTTGATTGAAAAGAGACAATAATCGTGGTAAACTGTATTATTCCCAGTTTTTTAAAATGAACTAAAATATAATACAGAGATCTTTTAATCTCGTAAATATTTAAAACCTCATATACATTCATGAAATCTATGAAATTGCCCTGAGAATCTGTGATTATGGATTTGTAATAGCTATAAAAATATTTGTTTAGTACAATAATAGGCACAGTAACTAAATCTTATACATCAGTTCAGTTACAGTGCAGTCAAATTGTAGTTGACGATTAATGGACCAATTATCTGTTGCATACATCACATGTTTCGAACCTTACAAATATTTTACAGAGCTATAAAACACACAAATACAATGATATCTCTTGATTATGCATAGGTTTTTTAAATCTTTATAAGGGTACTATACATTATTTTACATTTAATACTTTAAAAGATTTATTTTTTGAATATAACCATTTGCCCTCTAAACTCGTACATATTCTGTACAGTTTTTTTCAAAGTCAATGTTGTTTTATCGGTATGTAATACTTTTACTGTGGTATGAGAAATATAGTTAAACAAAACTAGAAGTTTTATCAGAAAAAGCGAGTATTGTACACGGTTGCGCCCGTCGGCCGTAGACCCGCTACGCGAAAACTACGCTGCTCCGTAGCCGACGCTACGCCGTAGCTAGCGGTTACTTGACTAAGAAAACCCCACTTTTCTATAAAAATTGCTACGTTCAAATGACCACTTTATTAAATTACACGTTTGCTGTAAAACGTACAAAATCGATATTCGATTAAGGGGATGCCCTTATTAAAACGATTAGAGGATTTCTTTTTTTACCTTTCGCTTTTAGTTTATCATAATAGTCTGTACGAGTATTACAAGATTTGCTAAAAATGTTTTCCGTTCGTGCCTGTTCTCAAAATCAACTATGTTTACCTAAAATATAACATCGATTAAAATTTTTACTAAATCAAGAGTTAATAATAAAATATATACATATATAAGTATGTTAGTGAAATCGATTCCACGCTTAAACAGAATAATGTGCATTCCTATAAAAATGTAATGTAATAATTCATACCTGTTGCGTATAATAATAAATATATAAAATTCATTATAATGTATAAAAGATTAAATGAATAAACACAAAGTAAAATAAATGGTAATAGACGATTTAGAATGTTTTGTTGTAATCAGAAACCGGCCGTCGGAACTTTTACAGCGAGTGTAATGGACGCTTTTGTAAAGAGGGTGCTCTGTTTTTCATTCGAATTGCGTAATAATCCTTAATAATTGGTTCTGAAACAGCGAACGAATTTACATTTCCCCATTTCGTAGCGTATTTTTTAAGAGTTTAATGGTGAATTACATTAAACATCCCCTATGGATTAATTCTTTATACTTTTTTGGTATTAAGGTAAAATATATAGTTAAAATTATATGTACAAATAGATAGATACATAGATAACATATTTACCTGTGTATATAATAACTTTTTATATTACGTTTGTAAACATATATTTTGTAATAAGTATTATAGGATTAGTAATGAAGAATTAATAGGAAATGATTTTTTTAATATCTTATATAATTATGCCCTAATTATTTCAATTATATTACTTATATGTTAGTAATAACTCTATTGTATAAATAAGATATTAGAAAAATAAAATATGAAATATATAACAGTGTGTAATATAAACTTAATAATCGAATAAATTGATTATTTTTTATTTACAATTTGTAAATAAATTTTGAATTTTGTTAAAATTTTGTGGTACTGTTATTTTTTCTTCCAGTAATCTATAAGATATATTTAACCACTTTCAAGAATATTATTTCGTAAATAACTGAAAACTGTGTAACAACTGATGTCATTAGAATTTCGCTGAATACAAAACACACCCCCCATGGAGCTCCATGTATTATGAAGTCGCTATGCAATCCGCATTTATATAAATATAAAATAAATATTATAATATATAAACGTTAAATCGCGTAGCATATATACAAACACACGTGACCGATGTTGTCCCTGAAAAAAGACCGGTTAATTCTGTAACATACTTTAAAATATGTCTTTCGTTTTCTTCGTTGTTATTATACATATGTTGTGATTTAAGTATTTTTTTGTATATATGGTTTTTTTTTATATAAATGAAGTAAGTCAGTTTGTAACAGTAAGACTGTGTACTCACCGATGGGTTGGGCACGCACCGCCGGGGATCGGAGTTCCGATACGTGGGGCTGTACCGTCCCGGGAAGCACCCGGGCGGTGCCATCAGCCCCCCGCCGGTCTTCATTTTATCCGGCGAGTACATCGCACATGACCCCCAAGGGTCGTCCTCCAACTTCAACACCTTGGAGGGTGAGTGGTACTGTCGGTCGAAAATCTTGGCGAATTCTATCGTACTTTCGTGGATGATAACGCGACACGCTTCCGCGGCCGCTTTCCTCGCCGGGTGATGACCGACTGATGCCGGCTAACCGTGACGTCACGGGCCACGCCCTCGCCCCACCATTTACCCCCGCCCTCAACCGCCTCTACGCGTTTTGCCCGTCTCACGCATGTTTACGTCGCCGGCGTCGGCTCTGCGAATTACTGAATTATTTAATTGGTTCATTCATTTCTCCTACCTTACCTTTTCACGCTTCTAACTCGGCACAGGTAGATGGATAGTGAGCTTTGCGATTGACAAGCACTAATTGTACCCACATCGGAGCGTGTAAAGGGGCTTACTTTTCAAACGTAACAGTATGTAAATTAGTATCTTCGTTTCTAAACTACACAAGCAGTCGTATAACAACTAAACTAAATGTATTTTTACAGCTCTCCTTGCATTTATTAGACGTTTCACATTATTATTGCCTGTAGCCTTCTGCTATCTAATTTTTACGATCATGCAACAGATAGGGATTGTTAGATAAAATCAAAGCCAAACTAATGACAGGAATCAAACCCAATGTTTTAGAAATATTAGCATCCCGCTCATTAGTATGAAAAATGCTTAAAACACGCTTGGGGTCTTTAGAAAATATATTAAGATGATATGGACATGAGAAATATAAATAATGAACACAGGAATTAATAGTGATAACTAAATGTAGTAACATAAATTTTCCTGAGTCAAATTATCATATTTTGATCAAAAAGTTGTTAAGAAAGATAAAACTATACACTTCTTGCAGAAGCAAACACTATATTTTTTTTCTCGAACTGACTACGCTATTTATTTATTTATTTACACATGGATAAAGCAACAGTCGACAGTCAAAAATAATAATACAATAGTAATAATTAAAAAAAAATACACTAAACTGCAGACCTAAAACGCTTTATCACATAGAAACTTAACTTACACTTATAATAATCATAATAAGGAAATAATAATTGTTTAAATATATAGAAACATTGGGTTAAAAATATATATATAAAAGAATAAACGAAAAAGTTCAAGTGAATTCAATTATGAAAACTAAAATTACCCCATTGCAAAAAAATAAAATAAAGAACACGTTGTGAAACATAAATAATGAATATTAAATTATAATATGGAAACTGTTGTTTAGATGGTCATGGATATAAAATGTGTTTAACTGTTTTTTTGAATTTGAATGCCCGATGGTCAAAAATGTCTAATGAAATGTGTTTGCTTGCAAGCTCATTATATATACGAGTCATGCGTACAATTGGGTTGAAATAAGAAGTATTATTTATATAAGTTTTAAGAATAAATGTTTTAGGAAAACGATAATTGAAATTGGTGTTAAAATTAAGAGACAAGAGACAATTAAGAGGCAAGGAGGGAGATGAAATATAATTGTGCAGCAATTTATGAAGAAATACTAGATCATGTTGAATTCTACGAACATGTAATGGTTATACTTATTTAATCTGTCACAGTAAGAAGAGACACTGCGAGCATGACCATACCTGTAACATAGAATTTTTGAAAAATTTTTATTGATCTAGCAAGGTCTTAACAGCTTCACCGGATTGCTAAGGCGAGCGCTTACGCCACTCAGCCGATTTTATTTGGACAACTGGCTTAAGGGTGCATGGCACGCCTCGGCTTGGACTGTTGCCTTATACATATAATTCGCGACCTATGGAAGTTAAGTTAAGCTAAGCTACACATTCATACTTGAGTTATTGAAAGATTTTTTTTTTTTCGAAATGACTACGCTATTGACCCAGCAAGATCTTAGCAGCTTCACCGGACTACTAAGGCGAGCGCTTTAGGCACTCAGCCGATTTTACCTTGGCAACCAGCTCAAGAGTGCACGGCATACCTCGGCTTGGCTGTTGCCTGTTACATGCAAAATCGCGACCTATCTTAGCTAACCTAGCTAACTATTCATATATGTATGAGTTTTTGAAACGTATATGTGTACCAAGCATACACGCCTCAACAACTCCTCCATATATTTATTATCGGAAAATTGAGAGTTTTTCAGTTCGATAAGGGAAAAAAAGTAAACCCTTCCACCTTCATGTGTAGCGTGTAGGCGTGCACGCTTGTGGAGGTGATCGTGTAGTGTTGTAGCGGTGATGTATATTTGTGTGTCACCGTATCGCGCAAGCAATGCACTCAAGGGCTCCCTACCGAGGGATCGAACCTAGGCTTGAGCCGCTGCCGTGGGAGGCCTATTCGGGTAATTTTATTGAAAGATATATGTGTATCAAGCATACATACCTCGACAAAGAAAATACTATAATTGTACTATTATAGTCCTTTCAGTGTCAAATATCAAAATAAAATATCATAAAGAGAATCAAGAAACGAAACGTGACCCAAAAAAATATGGTTCAGCAAATCAATTCCGGTACGAAAAGGGTTATCTTTAATCCGGCTATTGCAGGGATAATGAACCGGCTAGCAACTCGTCATAACAAACCCCGTGTAATTACGCGCTCGGCCGGCAGATGGCGCGAGTTTTAATTTCTCGATTTCGGACGCGCGTACATTATGCACGACGCTTTTATCGCTCTCCGTGGTTCCTTAGGGACCCCGGAACGATCTGGTGCAAGTTACAAGACCACGCGAACATAATATTTACTTGAAATATTTAATTAAATTCTTGATGACTCATGACTTTCTGGAATTGGTAAATAATCAAAACTAAATTTTCTTCCTCTTAACTGCTTCTTGTTTGAACAAAAACACTGGAACGGATTCACATACATTAAAAAGTATGTTACTCAATCGAGTACTGATCTGTACTTCAAATTGTTTAATAATATTAATTATACGGTTACGATAAGTGTAATAACACCTAGAATATGAAGGTCCATCTAATTAGTTAGGATAAAAGGTGCGCCAAAGAAAAACAAAAATACATAGTCTCTCATACACGGAAAACGTTACTTTCTTATTCTACAGTCGGGTAACATCGAAACAACATTTGTGTAAAAAAATCCACAGAATGCCAATAGAACGTTAAAAAATGAAAAATCTTTTTTTTTCTTATAAATGTATACATCTATACAAAATCAGCTCGACGTTGTCCTATCTTGATAATAAAATGAATCCTAAAATTCAACCGCCACCACCTACTGGATCCGATTATGGATCTAAACCATTCTTGAATCCACCTGAACAATAAATTTCATCAGAATCTGTCCAGCTGTTTGGAAGGAGTTCAGTCACAAGCATACGGACAGAACAATTATATATATAAATCAATTAACCGCCTATTCCTCCTCTTTTGCCAATCGATTTGTATTCTTTTTTTTTATTGCTACTGATGAGCGTTACTATTTTCTATACAAAAATGGACATAGCTTTTATATTTATATTTGTATACTTTTTAACAAATGAAGCTCGCTTATATCGACAAGTGGACGGCCATTAATCTAAGTAAAATGGCTAACAATATATCATCACTACTCTCATGTCGATCTTTATACATTCTATATACATGTAGATAAAGAAATTTCTTAAACAATAATGGTAAAATGTTACAGTGATAATTTAAGATCAATATAAGGTTTTAAGGCAAAACTAGTAAAGCCACATTTACTATCGTTACGACTACTACAACATGCAATACTTTCAAACAGTAGAGACATGTCTTGAACATTACAGAATTCATCAGACATCGCGAACTTCCGGTAACTCGGAGTAACTAGTTTAGCATAACCTTAGTGCATTTTGTCGTCTAGTTGCTAACTACCGTTAAACTGATATTCAGTGTGATATAAATTCCGTCAGTTTTCGTTGGGTACATTTATTATTATGTATATTAATGTATCTTCAATAGATATAATACTGTTTATCAAAACACTTTGCATTGTAGACAAGAAAATTACTGACATTAAAATAAGTTACTGATATAGGTAGATATAATACAGGCGAATACCTTTTTCTTCTCAATGTGTTAACTGATTGACTTTATGAAATGGTATTTTAATGTAGTGCTATACAATAATATTACAACTAAGTACTATCAGTAACAAGTGGGAATCATTTTATTTCCTTACACTGGCGACTTGAATTCGTCAAATGGCAATTCGTCATACTTTGAGTTTTTTATTATTATTTTATTATTTGATATTGGCAAAAAAAACCTCAAAAAGGTTAAATGTCGACTACTGGATGACCATTATTGTAAATAAATTAAAGATGCTAATAATAATAAATGTGTCGTTACATTTCAATATGAGTTAAATTCACTATTAGCTGTTCCTTATATTTTACGTTATTTCTCAAAATCTTTTTTTTTATATCATAGAAGGCAAATGGACAGTTGGGTCACCTGATGTTAAGTGATCACCACCGTCCATAGACACTTGCAACACCAGGGGAGTCGCGAGTGCATTGCCAGCTTGTACTGGGGGGCGGGAATAGGGAATGGGGAGTAAAGGAGAGGAGAGAGAGGAGGTGGGAGATGGTCTTCCGGCGCTCTCACTGACCAAACGAAACGCAACAATGCAAGCACTGTTACTTCACGTCGGTTTTCTGTAAGAGGGCAATGCCACCCTGGACGAGCCGACCCATTCATGCTGAAACCATTAGTAACTTCAGCGTAGCTCTACTACCTACAATTTTTAAATCTTGTTTTTTTTTTATTGAAGCACGACAAAGTGACTGCACTATGCCTGATGTTAAGCATAGTACAATCCAAAAACATCGGCAACCACCGAGAGACAGATTATCCATCGCCGGTCGCCGCTGTCATGCCGGCCATAATGACGAAAGTCACCCGGTACTGGATATGCACAGGCTGATCCCGAAACGCGACACGCAGAAGCGAGTTACTATGACGGGCTTTTTCGCCATATACATGGTGGTTGCAACCCAGTCAGGTTGTAAAACCCTACCACTCCGCTATTGCAATTGCCTCGTTCGTTGATCAGCAGGGTGCACCACGTGCAGGTGAGGTTGACTTGGGTGTCTCAAGTCTTAAGATGTTACTCGACACCCCTTACACCACAATACAAAAAATATGTACATGTAAAGTTTGAACATCACTTCGTTCTCGGGGTATAAAAATTCAAAATCTTAAAAAATCGCCTTATATAAACAATTAAAATTGCATTTAACTAATTTAGATTTAGAAATGTAATGACACAAATATTAAACTAAAATAACATTCTATCTCATGATTATAAAAAACCTGGAGTCAGTTTACATTTGTGACTTATTTGGTATTCATTAAACCCGCTAATCGCTTTTATTTCGAACTGTTACGGAATTACCCTTTTTAGAATCCCGCTCGTTGCGGAACCACGGTCGAGTGCAGACATCGGGCGTACAACGCATCGCGTACTTAAACAAACTGCATTAAACCTTTGTTACCGAATTACAAGGGGTTAATATTTGATAAAATGTTATCTCAATTTGTAATAATAATAATAATTACACAGACGTAATCAAGCACTGAGAACATTATATAAAGAGCTTGTTTAGAGCAATCTTTGACGCTTGAATTGAGCACTTTTGCACAATTTTGCACATTGTTGCTAGTTGGAAAACTTTAGTTCGTTGTAATAAGACATTAATTAAATTCTAATCAGGAAATGTACACAAATTTCAAACCTACGGTTCTTCACATGATATTCAAATTCTAACCCAACCGTAACTGACATAAAAATTCTATTCTAAAATTTTCTAAAACAATAAACTCTGTACAAAGAGATTTAAGGAGCTCAATATTTATTCGTTATAAAGATTACCATTCGAAATAGTTTTCAAAATAACTTTCCTTCCTTGTTTATTGTACGTATAAAAATAAAGTCTGTCGCTTATAGATAACAACTTCCCTTTACTGATCATACTAACTTTTTAAAGTTAGTTTATTTAGTATATACTGAAACTTTCCACAGGTCTCTAATAAATTATAAATATATTTCTTCGTAATTAATTATTGCGTATTAAGATTGTATCAATGTCTGTAATTTAAGGCATACGCGTCGCGTCTTATAGGAGAATTACTTTCTGATATTGGACTAATTGTCGCATTATAGGACGTTAATCTTGATTAACGAACGACATTATAAAGAGTCTACACTAGAGGAGACAGGCTCTTAATTGTAGCTGTCGGAACACGCTAACAGGTGGTTGGCAACAAATTATCAAATCGGAGGTGGTAGCTAGCCAGGCGGACTTAGAAACTCTACAATCATATGATCAAACTCAGTTGCAATGATTCGAGATTCGAACCTACGTCCATCGATGTTGCGTCTGAATACGCTATCAGCTAAGTCATCAACGCTATTCCTGAAACTAATATACATTCTCGACACGTGTGAAAGAAATAAAAATAAACTTGTTAAAATCAAAAAGATAAGAAAAATTAATAAAAGACACAGCCGGAAACGATTTCACCCTTATGAAATATTAAACAGGTGTTTAAAACAATTTTTGTGACTGCTTGCCGCGACGGCATTGAGGCGGTGTATGCCTCTGCCACGTGTCATGTAACTATTGTATCCGGTTTGGCCATTACTGTGGAATCAATGGCTTTTGTGTCTAACTTTATTTAAGTTACGACACTTTAAATGCTTGTTAACACGTTTGTAATAAATATGTATATCTCATATATAAAATAAAATCAAACAAAAACGATGTTTATTATGTGAAAATTCTTTGAATTCAATGAAACGTAGTCCAAGTTTTGTTGAAGTGTTCTTGAACTATATTATGTTTTATTTGAGCTAACGCTCGTCCGCTTGTGGAAATTCAACTATAAAATGGATACATTCTAGAATGTTTTATCGGTAACACTAAAGCTTATCAATAACTATTAATTACAAAGATAATCGCTTGAGAAACAGACGAGAAGATGCTACGAAACTGATTTATCTTAGTCTGTCTATACTATTATGGAAGATTTTGGAAACGTTGTAATTTTTTATTTTTACTATAATAACGTTATGAGTAATTCTAAAACGGAGACTTCTAACATTATTATATGTATAGTAGATGAGTTGCCTTATAAGTTTAAGCCTCATTTCGGTTAAACGTAATAACGTAACAGAAACAAATTCGAGTCATAATCAGAATGAGTTGCCTCGTATAATGCAGAGTTAATTATGATTTTAAATGAGGGTACGCGAATTTTACAATGCTCATAATATATATTTTCTAAGTACCACACGGATTTACGTACAGACTACAAATTAATCATGATTGCGAATTGAAATCCATACTAATAAAAGTTACAATGATTTAAACTCTCAATGATAGTAGGTAGGTAGTCCGGTGAAGATGTAAAGACCTTGCTATGTCAATAGCGTAGTCAGATCGAGAAAAAAAGATATTAGATACTAGAACGTTCGTTAAAGAATCTAATAACAATTTGTCGAATACGAATCGCATATCTAATAGAGAATGTGCAAATTTCATTCGCTAATTTTTACCACCTTCAGCCCCTTATAAACCATGCCGCCACACACGGCGCGCCCGCTCTTTTACTTTATCCTTAGCGTAATTCGTAATCTGCCTATTGTATAGTTATTGCTTTGCTCTTAATGGTTATAGCGTAATGCTAGTATATATACATTGCCTTAAAATAAATTTCAAAATTGAATACTACCATCTCCATAGATTTTATGTGTATAATAGTTACCAGTATTTTGATTATAATTATACCAGTCATACCTATTCAAGTTGTTAGGTTAACGTTGCGAGATATATAACTAAGATAAGAAAGGTTCCTTTCTTCTATTCTAATCTCACACATATATATATCTGAAAATAGATGTGACCAGTCAATCATTAAATTACAATTAAACTCGATGCTCAGGAAGGTTCCAGAAGGGTCAACTAATGTGAAACAGGAAGAGTTATCAGTTATTATTAATACCTTGAACAAGTACCTCGTCAGAAGACGTTGAATTGGAGACTACTTCATCGAGTATACTGGACGTAATCAAACACTCGTAAACGAAGAAGAATAAGTAAAACAAGATATTGTGGCTTACAACGAGAAAGGTCTAAAGCCTGCTATATTTTAATGACGACGTGATTTAAGTAAGAGATGTTAGAAGCAGATAAGTGAATGAACTGAATACCCTCAAATGACTTTATTAAACACTGTTTATAAATATAAAGTTTTACGCGGTCAAAGTCACGGGCATAGTTAGTCTATTCATTTGTTTGTTACGTTTTTTATCAGAAAACAGTACTTCATGAAGGACAGGAACAGGAAAAGTTGGTCCAAAACATATATACGACCAAATTATTCTCATCAATTTAAAATAAGAATTATATAAATCAGTACAATGGTTTTTGATTTATACGCACACTATGAAGCGGTGATTGCTTAGTTGATAGCGTGTTCGGTCATCAATAGCGTAGATCCGAATCCTAGAAACTAGGAGCTTTCGGTGAAGGACAATATCGTGATTAAGCCATCGCGTTGTTGTAGGGCACCTTGTAAGTCCACCTCGCTATCTCTCATCTATTGCTGTATTCCAATAGCTGCATTTGAAAGCCAGTCCCGTCTAGCTAAGCGTGCTTACGATATGAGACCACATCGCCATTTAACATCAGATTATGGTTGAACACTAAAACCTATAAAATAAATAAATAATTAAGCTAACAAATAGACTGATGTAGTCTATTTTATGTAAGTTGCCTATAAATAAGAATTCAGTATAATACTACCGTTAAGAAATGGTACGACCAAAATCAATATTTTTTAAACTGGTTTCTTTGAACTTCTTACAAACAAAACAGTCAAAGATAATGTAAGAATTATTTTTAAGTGATAAGGATTAAATATCCTAAATATATAAGATCACTGAAGGTGTACAAATACATATATGGTTATAATGTAATTTGTGTTAAATTATAAGAGTAATACTAACTATAAGAGTAGTAATAACTAATAAACTATTTGCAGAGAAATAGAATAAATTTAAAAAATTAATAAACATTTTTTTTTATTTTATATACTTACTGTACTAAACGTGTTTTACGTTCCACCAGTCGGAAGGGCACTAGTACTTCCGGAGCGGGGCGGGGTCGGGGTAAAACCACATCCGTCGGAAGTTGCAGTCCGCCCTCGATTTCATCCGCCTACTGTCTTCCCAACTTCATGCTGTTACGTTTACTCGCGATTTGTTTTATTCGATGAAAAGTTTTGTCGAATATATATATTTACTATAGATTTGTTTCGTACGTTTTCATACGTTAAAGTAGTCCGGTGAAGCTGTTAAGACCTTGCTAGATCAGTAGCGTAGTCATTGCGAAGTCAAATTGAATCCCTTTTTTTCTCGTTTAATATAAACTATTTTATTCCAGTGGCTTCGCTCGTGTTGACTGAACCTATCCCTCCAAATCAAATCAAAAATACTTTTTTCCAATTCAGGCCCTAGGAAAGCGTTTACGAATGTCAAAACTACCACCGGTTCGGAAAATAACCCAGTCATCAAGAAGAACCGACAAGAATCTTGATCTAATTTATCATTTTGACATACATATATATGTAAATATTCAGAACACATTACACGCCACCATCGCTCACATATTAATTCGCTCTATAATAAACTTTTAACACCAAAACACACTTGACATGATGTTTAAATTTACATTCAGACTAATCGCTAAAATCTTTTAGAACTTTATTATTAACAATATTGCATAAAAAATTGTTACTGGTTTTAGTGAGTCCGAAATATGGGACTACCAGTTTGTCTTTGCTTCCAGTATTTAGATCATGTCGGTCTTTTACAAATTCCAGTTTTCCAAGGTTTTTGCGCACATACATTATATTGTTAGCAGAAACTGTATTAAATCGTCCGTGCTATTGACTTGAATTGATATTGGACGACAGTTATCAGCCGGTCGTAACTTGACTTAATGTTATAAAAGGCGAGTCGGTCGAATCCCAATGATTCAAAACTGAAATTCAAAACCGACCCTTACACAAAACCTCCGGTGCCCCACCGTACGTTCAGAATGAGGACATCCACAGGGACCTGGAGATGCCTATTATCTGGACGTACGTAAAATCACTAACTATATGTCTTAATAACTCATATGCATATGACCAGGTAGCTTAGCTTACTTTAGCTCATATAGGTCGCGATTTTTGCACAAAACAGGCGACAGCCCAAGCCGAGGTGTACTACGCATCTTTGAGTTAGTCACCCAAAGGAACAAAATCGGCTGAATGCCTTCAGCACTCGGCTTAACAGTTCGGTGAAGCTGTGAAGACTTGTCCAGGTCAACAGCATAATCAGTTCGAGTAAAAAAAAGTTATTGGGAACATTCTCGCTCGGTTGTCTCTGTGAAAGGTTGTATTGCGTGAGTTCTTTCCAGTTTACATTGCTATTTTATTTCTATGGGTTTTTATGATTTATTGTGTTATACTTGAGTTTGTGAGTTTTCGTGTAAAGATTTGTATTCATGATATTTTTTTATATAAATCCACTTTTTGTATCTAATTTTAAAGTAGGCCAATCAAATTGAACTAATTTCTACATTACAGCAAAGGAAGTTATAAAGATCACATCGCCTATAAAAATTACACATCCACCTTATGAACCATAAATATAGATTTATGAATTTTAAATGTTACATGACAAGATTAGTTTGGATTGTAAGTCTTAAACGAAACCGTTTAATATCTCATAGCCATTATGAAAATTATTTCCACTGTCCGATATATTATATAGAATGAACAATTTGTATGAGTGTTGGTCACGTGTCGCACACGAGTCGCGGCACCCGTATCACTTTGTTCTCCTATGGGACACTGCAACTTAGTTTTATTCGATTATAAGTCAATATGCTGAGTAATTTATTGTACGATCGGTGTGATCAGAATTATACCTTAACATTTTATCTATCCAAGTAAAATGATAAAGGACTAGAGATATAAATTACGAACAAAATTTTGAAGTTACACTACTTTTGACGCGTTTTATAAAAAATGTTTAGAATGAATATTTAGGATGCGCGCGCACGCCTACATATAAAATCGACACCATGAAGTTATTCGGTAATTACCTGTCAAGGTTTCATGAGAAACGATAATTATATTCAAGGTGCTTATTGAGATATATATATAATGATTTTACAATATATGTATTATATCGGTGGAGAAAATTAAAATATTCATACATTAATAATATATGTACTCGTACATGTGTATTCGAATGTCATTTTAAAGGAAAAATCAGCTATTACCAAAATTTTTATTTGTAATAATAATGCACGCCAAAACCGATTAAAACACGAGTAAGAAACAAATGAGAAACATAACTATTTCGTCAGGATGTATTATTTTACTTTAGAAACATTGGATTTACAAATGGCATTTATCAGTTAATAGAAGTACTATAATTACGTAAAGTTTATATTACAATATATTTAAAATTCTTGAGTCCTCCTTATAAGTTAATAATAATAAAGACTTAGGCGACTAAGTTTTTGTAACATATACAAGGATCTAAAAAATATATATCATATAGATGAATAATGTTACAAAAATAAGCATCCAAACTCGAACACTCCGGTAAAACGATCTCTATTACCGCTACGTTTTTCTGCTTTTTTTTCATCCACAATATGTACTCGTTTACACTTTGCATTCGTTGTAGTTAGTGTCGGGGTGCGAAGGCAAACGGAGGCGGGTTTCTTCGCTTTTAAATTAAATAAATAATGCACACAATTTGAGCGCAATAAACTGCGGAGTTGTAGGTGTGCTTCTCTTTGCGCTGGAATTCTCGCGCCCGCCCGCCGGGAACAATAACCGTTGGGTGGGGCGTGTAAAATTACGCTTTTTTTAAAAAAACAAAATCTATATTCTATATTTATACATATAATAGGAGTATAAAACTAAAAGTGCGTTTATTTTTTATATTTTTGTGAAAAGAATTGCTGCATGTGCCTTGGAATAAGTAATAAAATACGTTTCGAATATTTTTAAAAATGTTCGTCTGCTTGTATGAACACGCATCACTGATAAGATACATCTTTCGCGATAAAACCTTACCATCAAAATCATAAACCATTTTCCTGAATAACATTTTGTCTTAATTTCATTAAAATCGGCTCAGTCTATCAAAAGTTATTATATTCTTAATGACGACGCGACTTAAATACGAGAGAAAAGTGGACACTTAGGTAAATGGACTTAATATGTTCGGATAATTTTATTAGTTACTGTTTTTTTTACTTTAGGTTCCACGCGGACAGAGTTGCCGCCAAAGTTAGTGAAATAGTGACATGTCTTACGCACCGCGCTGCGTATATTTTATAGTACTAGCTTTTGGTTGCGGCATTACTTGCGTTAATGTTGATTTGATGTATCCTTTGGGAACAGTAGGTTTTAAGTTGAAACTACATACATTTGTAACTAATATATCGACGATAATGAGTGATATGTGGAGCACCATTTGCCACCGTCCTTAATTTGTTACATTAATAATCCTAGAGTCCTCGCGAAACATTTTGACGGCTCTGATATAACTATATATATTAACTACGCAGAACACAAATTTAGTTGTAAATACGTATTATATTAAATGCATAATATCGGCCCAATCAAACGCCTTCCTTTAGATTCCTATAATATTTTGACTTTATTTTGTATTCAACTCTTAACTATATTATGCACAAGATCAAATTTAAGGTTGTACTCAGAGTGGCCAAAAATATTTACGAGTTCTGTACTTAATACTTAAAACTTACACTAAATTTTATATTACAAAACTTACTTTCTCGTAGGCTAATATTGCGGCATTTTAGCGGCGTGGCATATGTACCTAAAGGTGTGTTCACATCGGCGTACACTAAAGCATTGTCATATTTCTGAGCGGCAAGTTTGAATAGCACGCTCCAGTGTGGCCACCGCCTTTGTGTTGTGTTCACAGTACATAAACAAAGGCTATGTGTGCAAACAACTGAACTCTTTGGTATTATTACATATATAGGCGGGATTTAACGTTACATTTGGATTCAATTTTATAAATATTTTTACATCAGGTGTTATCACAAACATATAGACTTTCTATTAATCTCTATTAATAATCTGAAGCTTATCAATTTGTTGGGACGTGTTTATCAGTCGGAAACCAATTAGACTGTTTCCATCTTATTGGTTCTTTAGTAGATAAAGTCACAGACCATGTAACAGCTCCCTTCCATATTGATTCAAACAAATAGGTAAGAGAATACGGTAAGCGAAAAACTAATAATTGCATTGGTAAGCGGTGTACTGTGGCATGAGGTGTCGGGTAACAGGAGCAGGATGTCCACTCGAATAGAGCCAAACATTATCGAGAAGAAGCGAACTGTGAATGCCTATGTCAAGGAGATAGTGTACAACACAACTCATTGCCAATTTCAAAATTCACGCGCACGTTAATGCGACACATATGAATGTACAGGTGTGTGTTTCACCAAAGTAGACATGTAGATATGACTCGTACATTAAATCGATACGCCATATCAGAAAGCAAAAGTCAGACCTGAGATCCAACCATTGTGTTGTGCTAGTCGTCATTGATGTGCCTAAAAGGCATTGACCTAAAAAACCTAGCCTAGTTAAACTAGTTGACTATCACATAGACCACATAAAATTTAAGAGTTTTAGATTCGCACATAAATAAAATATAAATAGAAATAAATAAAACTGATCTGTCTAAATAAAAGACCAGGGCAATCTCCGAAACGGTTTAACCTATTATGTTTAGACTATTAAAATATGATCTATATATCAGTACCTTTTCCTAGGAGGATCAAGCACTATAAACCTAACAGAAGTCGTTTAAAATGGATAAAACATAAAAATAACCCATAAATATGAAGCAATAATACCATTTTAACGAGAACGGATTGCAGACACCAGTCAATTACAATTTTATAATATACTAGCAGGTGCCCGCGGTTCCGCACGTGTTTTTTAAAAATGTATTTAAGAAATGTAAACTTGTGAGTAGGTGTGTACAATGTACATTACAGAAATACTCATTCAAAAACATTTGTAAGTACGACACGCACGCCATCTACTATAACATGTAACGTGTACATTAGATATGTGTATACTAACAGTATGGAAAATAAATCAAAATGGCCGCAAAATTTACCACAAAAATAATATATTTCAAATTGCATACAATCATATTACTTTCAAAACAAAACTAACGTAGTATAAACTTTTTGAATAAGAATACAAAATAAACTATGAAAATGTTTGCGATAGAAACTTATCAAGTTACCATGACAACGTATATAATATACTAAAGCTAACACACAGCGAAAGCTTTCAAATGGGAAAAAATGCTCGATTTTTAAACATTTTTCATTGGTAATCTGTTCCTATCGGTCTTAGCGTGATGATATATAGCCTAAAACCTTCCTCAATAAATGAACTATTTAAAACCGAAATATTATCTAAAACCACCATACAAACAAACAAACAAACTCTTCAGCTTTATAATATTAGTATAGATAAGTAGGTAGGTGGTATAGCCAATTTGAAGCTATAACTGGTTTCAGCATGAATGGGTCGGCTCGTCCGGGGTAGTACCACCTTCTCACAGAAAACCGTCGCGAAGTAATAGTACTTGCATTATTGCGTCTCGTTCGGTCAGTGAGAGTGCCGGAGGCCCACCTTCCCTTTCCCCTCACTTGTCCTCTCCCTTCCACTTCCTCTTTTCTCCCTACTCCCATCCCTCTAAAAACAGGCTAGCAACGCACTTGCAACTCCTCTAGTGTTGCTGGTGTCTATGGACTGTGGTGGGCACTTAGCATCAAGCGAGCCTCCTGTCCATTTGCCTCGTAAAAGATAAAAAAAGTATAATTAAATTGTTGCAGTAACTGATGTATAGTTCTGACTAGGCAACCATGAAAGCGTATCTAGTTGTATAAACGCGATATTTGGATAGCTTGTGTTTAGACACATATTATTTCGTATATTCCAAGAAGGAGCCAGTGCGCGCATGAAACATGCAAGCCCAGCCGTGCCTCTTGTATTTTACGAGACATTTTGTCATCTGGTCGCGCTCTATGCGTACGTGGACAGCGTGCGTAAGTTGACATCTCTACATATTGCAAACTAGTACTATTCAGTGACGTTGTCCGTGCTTTACAACTATCAATATATATATAATAAAAATGTGAATCTAACGTTTTTGTACATTTTAGATTTTTTTTTAATTAATGTTGCAGGTGTCTGTCTGTATGTCTGTTTGTTTGAATACACATCACTGCTAATGTATTGCCTTCACGATAAAACTTTACAAAGAAAATCATAAAGCATATTCTTGAATAAAATTTAGTCTTAGTATCCATTACAATTGGTTCACTCTATCAAAGTTATTATAATTTTAATGACGACGCGACTTCAGTACGAGAAAAAACTATCGATATTTTCTGTATTATTTACTTTTTATATAAAGAACATTTTGTTTATACAAACCGTGTCTTAATTACAAACACAACAAATAATAACCACCCAAATAGTTGTAGCCGTTCTAAAATGTTGTCTTTACACAGTTGACAAAAGAATTTTATTCATATACATTTGTTATTTTAACACAAACTATTCTGTTATATTACGTATATATTTTAGTTTGGTCATAAAATATTTCGTGTCCCTCGTTTACGCTTTAAATAAACAATTATATTGGGTTTGATATTCGCATTAAAAAATAAAATTAAAAAATATATCTGTTATCAACCAACCACCAGCCTCTCAGATGTTTATAAATGAACATAGTACAAAATATTAATTCTCAACGTAGGGTTGTCTGCGAATTTTTAAGAATACTTATTCATTTTTCGTATAATTACAGAAAAAAAAAATATTTTATTTTACTAAGAATAATGGCTTCCATCATCTAAACTATTGTAGAGACAGTAACCCTGTATTTGATTTTGGATTTTACCAGCGTGTGTATATTACAATCAGTATACTGTGTATTGACCTGATTTTACGAAGATTGTAGTATCATTAAATTGCAACGTCTTATTAGGACGGCTTTGAAATTCTGATCCGAAACTTTTTCGTACGCCAAAAATGGTGATGGTTAACACTGTGTGATGTGTGACTGTGGGAACAATAGAGTGGGAGCAGCTCTTCTAACTTCCTTTTTCCAGGTTTCATTTCTTCCGCATGTGAATTACATACAAAGTTTTATTATAAAAAATATATATTGTATACAAAAAATCCAAAGCTTGCAATACACAAAATGTATTCTTCTTGAAATATATATTAAACTCATCAGTCGTAACAGTACATAAATCTGCAACCGGTTATCGCACACCCGAGCCAAAATTAACGATGTCCGTAGGGCGGCATCGTTTAAAATTCATAACAGAAGTGACCAAAAATAAAATTACACATGTAACAACACCGCGAAATTAACAATGAAAATAATATTAGATCTATTAATTCCCCCGACACCCTATTAACAAGGGGTAGCATTCGTATTAAAATGATAAATAATACTAATCATCATTTCTCCTTAGCTAATCTACGTTGACCTCCCAACGATCGAGCTTCTAACCGAATGTTTAATCATTAACCGAGTGTTCTCAGTTAGCGAAGTATCAAAGTTGCCTGGTCAACTTACCCCAGGATCGGACGGCCCGTGTGTTAACTTTAACAAATTACTAGAGCAATGGAAACAGAGTTGAGCTACTCACTTTAAGATGAGGTGGGAGCTAAGATGAATTGTCTTAGCGACCCCTTTGAAAAATGGGCTTATTATTATAACTCATTGTAACTTTGAATTGACAGAACTTTCAAATAGAGTCATATCACATTGAATATAACAAACGGAAGTATTAATAACAATAATAAATCTTTCCGTAAATATACTACATTTTTTTATTTCTATTTTTTTTAATATACTTTGTAGTTTGACTATAAACTACTACAATTTCACTCAATATCGAATGATGATTGGTTCAGGTAGTAAATATGCTGACCCTATAAGTTGGAGAAACTGACTGTCAATGTAATTAGTTGGTCTTAAGAAAGCGTTTTCACCATGGAAAATACGTCGCCCGACAGTCTTAGACATAGATAGCTATTTTAAAGAATGTTCGGTTACAGCTTATTCAAGTCGTACACGAACTTGACTCCGACCATCGCCCGGTAATATTACAGCTAGATTCAAGTACAGACACCACCCCTACGCCGGTAAGGGCGGCCGACTACACGAAACTCGAACGTTATCTCAGAGGTAACTCGTAATGAGACTTGTTAGATAATATTCCAGACGTTTTAGTGTCAAAAGCTGACGCAGATCTGGCTATCGATTCCCTGGTCAGCTATCTCTAAACCGCCGTCAAAGATACCTCGAAAGATGTACAAGCGGTGAATGATCGCCGCTTTATACTCCCAGATGACGTGAGAGCGCTGATCACGTAAAAGAACGCCGCAACTCGAGCTCACGACACGTACCCGTCTGTTGAAAATCGCGATCGCTTACGCAAACAGGTTAAAGCTCGTATAGCAGAGATCCGGGCCGACAGGTGGGACAGGCTTCTGGAGAGTATCCGGCCATCTCACTTGACGTACTGGAAGCTCGTGCGATCATTAAAGTCAGACGTGACTACTCCTATGCTCCCTCTCGACAGAGGCACCGGGTTGCTTCCCGCGTTCGATAGTTTAGACAATGCGGAGTCTCTCGCAGTGAGTTTAGAAAAACATTGTTCACCAAACACAGCCAATACTGACTCTATAGATATTGGATCGATCGAGTACTCGGTAAAGCGCGGACTCGCGTCCCCTCCGGCGGATACTCTAACCCCTGTCACCTTTGATGAAGTGTCGGATGCCATCAAGCGTTTAAAGCTTAGGAAGTCCCCAGGTCCCGATGGGATCAGGAACGAAGTACTGAGACTCCTTCCTGATCGCATCATAGCTCTATTGGTCTGCATCTTCAATGCGGCCATGTCCCAGGGTCATTTTTCAGCCGCCTGGAAGAAGGACGTTGTGATAGACATTCACAAGCCCGGCAAAAAAGCTACGCTTCCCGATAGCTATCGCCCTATTCGTTTATTAGATACGTTAGATAAACTGTACGAGCGGCTCCTTCTGAATCGTCTCCAGAGATCCATATCAGAGTTAGATCTGTTACCACCTGAGCAGTTCGCATTGCGAGCCGACACTCTTGTACGAATCAAGTGCACCGCCTCACGGAGTACATTTTCTCGAAATTTAATACAGATCCGGATCCTAATCCGTTTCCGACTAATCCTAGTCCAAAACGCTCAATAGCAGTCTTTTTCGATATCGCGAAGGCTTTCGATAAGGTATGGCATTCAGGGCTCATATATAAATTAATTCAGTTTCGTATCTCCGATAGGTTAGTTCACATATTACGCGACTATCTCACCGATAGGTCCTTCCACTATAAAGTGGAAGGGGAATTATCCTCATCCCACCCGATACGCTCGGGTGTGCCTCAAGGATCCATTCCGGCTCCTACACTTTTTAATCTGTTCGTCAGTGACCTACCTCGGCTTCCGGAAGTAGAGGTAGGTTGTTATGCTGACGATACAGTCCTCTACGCTTCCGGTTGGCATCCGAAAGTTCTTAGGACACGCATCGAAAGAGCCGTTAGCACACTCGGTGATTGGTTTATTCAATGGCGTATAATAAGTAAATCCCGATAAAAGCGCCGCGATATTTTTCGACCCGATATCCAATAAGCATGAACGCAAACTCGCGCCTATTAAATTGTACGGTACACAGATTCATTGGGCCAATCAGGTTAAATACCTAGGAGTCACGTTGGATAAACGCCTCACGTTTAAACAACACACAGAAATAGTCAGAAACAGGGCCGCTATGGTCATGGGTCGGTTACATTCGATAATTTGTCACAAGAATAAGATGTCTATCAGAGATAAGCTTACGTTATATAAGATGTGTATTCGTCCTATTCTAACATATAGTTCACCCGTTTTTGCACACATGTCGCAATATAATTTCGATAGATTACAAGTAATTCAAAACCGATTCTTACGTAAAGCCACCGGTGCCCCACCGTACGTTAGAATGAGGATCTCCACAGGGGCCTGGAGATGCCTACTATCTGGACGTACGTAAAATCATTAACTACTAGATATTTTGAAAAAGCCGCGAATCATCCCAGTCAGTTAGTGGTATCCGCCACGAATTACGAAACCGTACCAAACGTTCCGCGTTACAAAAGACGACCGCGACATATTTTCACCGATCCTCTCGATAAAATAACGGCAGCGAATGATCAGTACCAGCCTGTCTCTCCAAACAGAGCGTGTTCAAGCCCACGCCCGCGTAACCACAGATCACGCCGCCATGGTCTGGGGGTAAATTTCGCTCCCGCACACCAGATTAGGCCCCCCTCTGTAGCGACTCAAGCCTAGGTCCGTTCCCTCGGTGTGGAGCCCTTGAGTACGCTGCTCGCGCGATACAGTGACACAAAACCTTACATCACTGCTACACCATTACACATAGCACCTATACGCACGAGCACGCCTACACGCTTACACGCTGTTTCTCTATTTCAGAGAAATAAAATAATATCCTATATAGTTTAGAGGAATTTATCCGACACAAAATACATATAGGAGTTGTTGAGCCACGCATGCTTGGTACACATGCATGTTTCAATAAGTCATATACGTATATACCTTAGCTTAGGTTAGCTCAGATAAGTCGCGATTTTGCACAAAACAGGTGACAGCCCAAGCCAAGGTGTGCCGTGCATCCTTGGGTTAGTCGCCCAAACATCCCAAATCGGCTGAGTGCTTTCAGCGCTCGCCTTAATAGTTCGGTGAAGCTGTAAAGACCTCTCCAGGTCGACAGCGTTTTCAGTTCGAGAAAAAAAAACATGGAAAATAGACATACATTTAACAACTTATATGTTAAAATCTATAGAAGTCTTTACCCTGCAAGAAAGAAAGAAATACCAAAAGACATTTACGTATACAACAAAATTATCCATCGGTTACCAATCGGTTTCAGTTGTGGTAATGCTTTTTCTAAGTCTGACTGGCTAACTACCACTCTCAAGTTTTACACTTGCGAGTCAGGTCCCTGTAGGTTTATGTTTACCATCCTATACCATGTCGTTACTTAATAATAAGCAATAGAGATTCAATGGGATTGAGGAGGGCATCAGCGACACAATTAAAGAATTTAACGTTCAGTATACAACATATAACAACGATATTATATGACATATATGATGTAGCATAACTGTTAAACTGAGCCAAAGTGGAGCCTTCGGTGATGAAAAACTTCTTGAGCCCATAACATTAGGGTAGGGCTTTTTCTAAGTCTAGAAAACTAGCCCAAGTTAAAACTCCGTCACCAAGCACCTGTTCGTGTATTGCGACACACGCACTTGAGAGTTAGTCCCCTCTAGGTTAAGTGTATTTAGCGTCTTAAGCCACGTGGTCATTTAACATCAGAAGAACAGGTAGGTCACCTGGTGTTAAGTGGTCACCGCCGTCCGTAGCCACTAGCAACATCAAGATAGTCGCAAGTGCGTTGCCAGCCTGTGTTTAGGAGAGGAGGAGAAGACGGGATCTGAGTCTCCGGCGTTCTCACTGAGCGAACGAAACGCAACAATGCAAGCACTGTTACTTAACGTCGGTTTTCTGTGAGAGGGTGGTACCCCGAGCGAACCGACTCATGCATGCTGAAACCAATAGTAGCTTCAGCGTGGCATTACCACCTACACCAAACCTAAAGTAACCTAAACCTGTTTACCAACTCTTCTTTAACATGGTATCATCTAAGCGCAATTTTCACGAATTTCCACCAACGTACCTCTAAGAAACTCAATAAATAACTTGAATAACGCTCGACGTTCCAGGAGGCCTTTGTTATTATTAAAATTAGATTACGGTTTTTAGGTTAAAACCCGCTGTTTCGCGATGTAATTATGTTGGGGAGGCGGCGCGTAGTTATTAACTCCGGCTGTCTAATTCGATACTTTCTCTAATATTAATAAGTGATTTCGACTGTACAGTTTTTGGTTACGTTTTTGATTGCTGTTTGGTTCCGATGATAATTACTTTTGGGATAGGGTTGCGTGAACTGAATATACAGGCTGTATTCATAGAGGCACATCTGAATATATATCATTACATAGTATAAAAGAAACTCCCATACTGCGCCAGTCTGTATGCCTGTTCACGATAAATTTAACTGCAGTTTGCACCAGTGGATATAATGATTTTGGTACTAGTTTTTTTTTAATAATCAGAGCTCGACGTCTGCCGGCCACGCTAGTTTTTACATGATTTTATTACAAAAGATTCGATTCTCATGGTCAATTATTCTAACCCTTTATTAATAATTCGATAAACTGAATATATACCTATATACTTACTAGGATAGAATAAGTTTTTTTGAACGTACGACATATTTATCTAAAAGTAATCGCATCATTCCCAAAATAGTACCTAATAAGTTGATTTGGTCTTAGATATGTTGAAATATTACTCGCATAAAATTATTCTAATTAGTACTTAGCTATGGTTTATGTCACCATAATCGATAATAATGTTATAAATGGGATTGATTTTTAATTGATCACTTATACTTCTAAAATAAATGGTAATAAAATTTTATTTAAGGGTAGTCGGAAACGTGCAGAAGGATATGGGCCATTTTTCATAATTAATACACCGAAAAATAAGCGGATAAAATCACAAAGAAAGCTAGCAATCCTACAATTATAACAAAATATACTTAGACCAATAAAGAAGTTAGATCTCGTTTTTTACAAAATAAAAATCCTTTATGAGGTTGAATGTGTTGAAAAGTTATTAAAACGGCTTTTGCGTATAGTAATTAGCTTCCTCGAACATAAACTTTTATATTCAGCTTACCATAATGAGAAAAACAATAATGAAAGGAATATTTAACTAACTATTTTTGTGTTCTGACTACAATATTACAACACCACTGTTGACCTGAATACCCTTTACTATTTCACATGCCCTAATAAGCGCGGGAGGCTGGCGAAGTGGTGCCTATTTTACGGGTACAAAGTTGTCAAAACTCAAGTTGAGTTGTTGTCTTGCGCATATAAAGAAAATAACTTACATTATTATATGTAAAATTCATTCAGGGTCCGAATTTAAGAACATACTGTATAAACACGTCTAGTGTTATTGTTATTGTGACTAAAGGGGTCAAGTTATACGCGGTTGCCGTGACAGTTTCGCTCAACTGTACCTCGACATTAATAATGAACATTATAACTTGCGCTTAAGGTAACTTAGCTACTTGGCATTGTTAACTTGATACACCTCGGGACCTGTTTCAGTTTAAAATTATTTGAACATCGTGTCAAGTATATTATATATTATAGCATAAAACCCTCATACACTTTTTTATATCTATACTAATATTATAAAGCTGAAGAGTTTGTTTGTTTGAACGCGATAATCTTAAGAACAAGAAAAATTCTTCCAGTTTTAGTACATTTATTGAGAAAGGATATATACCATCACGTTAAAATCAATAAGAAGGAAGCACTAATGAAGATTGTTTCAAAATCGGCGTACGGATTACTTAAAAAGATTAAGATACCATCCACGTAAACTAAGTCGTGAGTTAAGGTTAGCGTTAGCCCAAAGTACGTGGTAGAGCTAAGTTGAAGCTATTACTGGTTTTAACATGAATGGGCCGGCTCGTCCGGGGTAGCACCATCCCTCTCATAGAAAACCGACGTGAAATAACAGTGCTTGAATTGTTATGTTTCATTCGGTCAGTGAGAGCGCCTGAAGCCCACCTCCCTTCCTCTTTCCTTCTTTTCCTTTCCTTCCTTTCCCCTTCTCCCATATACAGGCTGGCAACGCACTTACGACTTCCCAGATGTCGCAAGTGTCTATGGACGGTGGTGATCACTTAAAATCACGTGACCCACCAGTTCATTTGCGTCCTTTGATATAAAAAAAAAATTTCTTGCTGGCGTCATATCTGTACATTTATTCCATCGCATTTGACGTTTTTTTTGGCTTGTGCATGTACTATCTTATCCGGTTATGTGAACAATACATTCGATGCAACACGGGGATACAGCATATGCCAGCAGAATTTTCATATTATTTGTTGGTTATAAAGAATGATATTCTCAACTGGCTAATAGCCGCTGGTAAAAAAACTAAAGGAGCTTAATTGATTTTGTAGAAAAACAAGAAAGCTAGTGAGTGCTTGAACCGCGGCTCGAATTAAAATTGAATAAATAAATCTGATACGAAACTCAAACTAAATGCTATATCTCAAGCTACAATACAATAAAATACAATACAAACAAGCAGGCTGAATTCTATTTTGACAGAATTATCCCATAGCTAACAAAATATCTATCTGGGATATCGACATGTTTGTTGGTCACTCGACAAAATCTCTGTACGAAAAATGTACTAGTCTTCCTTTCTTCCATTGCTAAATGCCAGTGGAAATTTCGCAATTAAGAGAAGGTTAGGTTAGGTTATCAGGGTGCGATGTCAGGAACCGTTCCTCTAACCGGCGGCTGATGCCTGACGAGACCTTGGCATGCCTCATGAACACTGTACATACATTGATACTCCTCACTTGTCAACTCATGCATTATTAATGGACTCCGATTTAAACAATGGTGAAAGCAAGATCCAAAAAAGTACTACCCCAGGAGGGTACTGGCTCCTCACGTGCGGAGAATCCGTTCCGAGCCCGCGGGCTGGGGCTGCCTCTCTGTATCTTGGGGCAAAATGTTACTTAGATCAAATCCAAAGACCAGGGCAAGAACAAGGAAGATTTATTCTGCCAAAAATGTGACGACTACCACTAAGAATAAAGGGATAACTGATATGCCAAGTGAAATGACTGAGGAAAGCGAATCGCTTGAATACCGGTCAGCTATAGGCAGTGAAGACAGCGATGCTCAAACCGCGGAATTCCACGCCTCGGATTCTGAGTCCACGTGTACTGATCACCGAACCACTGTATTCCGTCTGTGTACTCCTGTTGCCAGAAAGCTACAAGGATGTCCACTCATTACAAGGAATACATTGGACTACTGAAGACTAAAAGAATTGGACGCTCAGAAAAAGAAGGCCCATCGACAAAAGGCAGAAGAAGAGGCGAGCCGAATGAGCGACGAGTTACGAAAACAACGTGCTGCGAACAAAAGTATCATCGCGAAGGCCCCACTGGAGCAGCTCGCATCAGATTTAAACAAGAGGGTACTGATTGATATCGACAGTATCATATATGTAGCGGCAAACTCGGGCCACCTGAAGGCTATCTTACAGTGGTTGGTGAACTATGCTGCCGCCTCTATCAGGAACGTAATGACTGAGCTGGGAAGCCGTTCTGTCCCAGAAGAAATGGCTAGGCTGCAGGTCGAGCACGACAAATTTCGAGAAGCTAACGCTAAACAGCTGAGGAGCTGGCGGAAGTTCGCCAACAAATTGCTGCCTTAAGAGAGGAACTGACGAGGGTCCCCATCAATAATCGACCTCTATGGCGGGAGACCTCACGACTCTTCGAGAAACTATATAGGAGTTACCGCGCTCCATAATGAAACAGAGTGGAACCACGAATAACGCGCGGCTTGATTCGTTGGAGAAGAAGCTCGCCGCTTTGAGCTGAAGTCGTGGCAGCCTCGTAGGGGATTCTTCTGTCTCTGCCAGAACGGAGATGGAGTTCTAGGACGAGTTTGGGTTCTCGCAATTGAGGCTCTTGGTGAACGTCTTAGGAGGCTGTTCAGTGAATGTCTGTCGTCTGGCATCTGTCCTTCACCATGAAAAATGGGTCGGCTGGTTCTTTTAAGGAAGTAGGGAGGCCTATGGAATAGCCATGTACCTATAAGCCAATCGTGCTACTCGACAAAGTTGGAAAAGTTGTCGACCGCATTATTGCACGAAGAGTGGTTAACCACCTTACCACAACGAGTCCTGGTCTATCCGACCATCAATTTGGATGCCGGAAAGGCCGGTCAACCGTAGACGCAATTCTTCGGATTTAAACCTTAAGTGATGAAGCTCGTTCCCGACGCGAAGTAATGCTCGCAGTATCAATTTATATTGCCAATGCTTTTAATAGCATCCCTTGGGCAACAATCAGGAGTGCACTCCAGTATCATGAGGTGCCTAGATACTTGTGTAAAATAATTGAATCCTACCTGCAGAACAGGCATATCAATTACGATGGGCAAGATACTGCTACACATCAGAGAGAGGTGCTGTGTGGAATCACACAGGGCTCGGTCCTAGTACTTATAACCGCTCGTGGGAAAAAGCTCAGAGAGGCAATCCAGCTGGGCTCCGCGAGTGTGGCGCACGTAGTCGTAAGGATAAGGAGGCTGAGACTCCATAACGCCTTGGAGAAAAAAGAGGCCACGTGTTTCTATGGTCCACGTTCCATACACCCAGCCGATGCACAGAAGGAGATAGGAGGAGTACCAGTCAAGATCGGCTTCAAGATCAAATACCTTGGGCTCACCTTGGACAGCAAGTGGTCCTTTGTTGACCATTTTAAAGAACTCGAGCCAAAAGTAATACGGAGTGCTGCCACCCTTGCAGGCTTAATACCCAACCTAAGAGACGCTAGATCTAAGTGCCGCTCACTTTACACAGGCGTAGTACGGTCGATGATATTATACGGGGCTCCTGTATGGGGCGAAGCACTATTGCCGACCAACGTCGCCCTGCTAAGGAGAGTGCAATGGATTATGGCTGTAAGAACTATCCACGGCTATAGGACAGTCTCTCACGATGCTGCATATCTCCTAGCGAGTTCCCCTCTTTGGGAGTTGGTTGCCCTGTCCTACGCCGTAATGTACTCGTGGAGATCTGAGAGGACGACCAGAGGCATAAGGACTGCTCCCAGAGAAGCCAAGTTTCAGAGGGTATACTTTCAGGAGGAGGTTGTAGATGGATGGTCCGAAGTTCTGGAGACACCTAGTGCAGGTTTCACAACCGTAGAAGCAATCCGCCCGAGGTTGAAGGAATTTGTGACCAGACCACATGGTTCGCTGACATTCCGCTTGACCCAAGTTTTGATAGATCATGGGTGTTTCGGCGACTACTTATATGGAATCGCCAGGTGCGAACCGATGACCAGGTGTCACCGTTGTGACTTATGTGACACTGATAAAGCTATCGATCGATTGTTGGTTTGGCTCGTCATCCATGTTTGTCCTTGTCGCGTCCGCTGTGTGGGTCGGATGGGCCGGGATCAGTCTGTGTGGGTCGGTCAAGTTTGATACAGTTGGTCTTGCTTCCACTTAGCCTTGAATTTTTTTTTTGTTCTTCTGTACTTGTCTTTTCTCATGCTGCCGCTAAGTTGTGCCATTCTGTGATTCACTCTCACCACAGCTGTGGAGTAATTTCCCGACAGTGGGTGGGAGCGCCCTTTGTCACAATGGGAACCCGTGGAGCAAAGCACGGACCACGACCGCTGCTTCTAGAGAAAGCACGAAGGTGTAAAACACCCTTGAGACTTAGGTCGACCCGCTCACCACTCGCTGGCGACCCGAGCGCCTGACCAGGGTGCGAAGAATGCTCGCGCAATCCAAACCCTGGTTACATATATGTGCCATGCGGCCGGTGGGGGTGGACAGCTGGAGGTGTATCCAATGTAGGATTTTTCACACTTGGAAAAAAAAGGTTACTAGGTTCTCACTTTGCCTTAAACTTATCCATGGATAATGGTAATGTTGACGTACTGTCTACCTGCTCATGATGTAAACTCTTTGTATCCAAAGTTTACACACTACAAAGAGACGACAAGTAAGGGCTCCCGTATCTGAATTTCGATAAGTCATGTGATTGGCTAAACAGGCATTTTTTAGAGAGTTTTGTGCTGTATTGTCGCATCTTATTTTCTCTTGTAACACAGTAGGCAAGACCTGTTTTCATGTCAGATAGCTTATGTGTACTTAGTACTCAAAAAGGCATATCATAATACGTTATCAAAGGACGTACTGTCTCCCTAAAATAATAAAAAGCTTGTGAAGAATGCAAAACACTAAAATGCCTATAATAGCACGATCTAATTAGTAACCATTAATAGGGCTTACGCCATGTATATCCGATTGGTTATCTTTTTACATATCTCACATATTGGTTTCAGTTATTAAAAGTCAAGGTTAGGTATTTATCAATAATCAGTCTGGATATAGTGACCGTATTTAATCGAATGTGGTACCAAGGTCTTCTATTGAAGCTACCATTTTACGGACTATCCAAGGGTTTGTACACATGGGATATCAGGTCGCTTTCCAGTATACATATATTGGGTATAATAAATGGTAGCTTTTCTAGAAGTATGCACAAACACGAGCTTTCTGCAAAGTTCGGTATTATCTACAACAGTGTTTCTGCTTCATTTTAATGATATTCTACACATTGCTATGAGAATTATTGGAACAAAACACATTTTACATGCACTGTATAAGACATCGCTTGTTCCTTTGTGAAATATAGTCATGAACAAGTAGTATCTGTAATAAAAAGTATATTATCGAAAGTCCCCATTTCTGGTAGGAAATTTATCTGATTCAACTCAACTAAGATACGAATTTGCGCATTAATTACAAAGAAAGCGCTGTTTATTTTTGCTCCATAATTCCAGGGCAAATCTCTTACCATCAAGGAGAGTATTATCATTCTGGGTATCGAAATATCAAGAGACATTGAGTTCCGTAATCACTTGGAAAACAAACAGCTCGATATGTTGAACAATATGAAGCGGTGCCTTACCTCTGGCCAAAAATTGCTATTGGACAAATCATAAGATCAATTTCATATAAAGTACATATACCATCTGAGGGCGTGAGCATCTGGATATTAGCGTGAGCATTTGACAAGACATAAAAAAAAAATTACCCTGATTCTAAACTCACAAAACGGTATCGAACTATCAAGTTTAAGGAGTGATCTAACCACCTTGTGTGTGTTTTACAGTCTTTAGAAAGAATCGCGTTCAAAGAATTATTGGAGACGACGCCTACGGTTACTTTCCACCGTCGTCATCGTCGTAAAAAAAAAACCACTGCAGAGTCATAGGCTTCTTCCCGAAAGAAGGTATAGGTATAATCACCTCGTCAGCTCACGACATGTTAGCGATTTCAAACTAACAAATCCACAGTCTATGTTCTCCCACATACAGTAAGTACTACAAGAACATTTCACAGGTTCAGGTTTCTTCTCGATGTTTTCCTTCACCGTCAGACAATAATTCTATTAGCTTAGATTAGTAAAATATACGCGAATTCCTAAAAGTAATTTGGTAAAAGTTGAGGTTCGAACCTGTGGAAATCAGATTGATATTTCAGCAGATAAACTACTAGACAACCATGATTTACTACCATCCACCATCGTGTAACACTCACCACCGGCAAGGAGTTTATACTCACGCCTTGTAATCTTGGTCAGGGGTAGTGTAGGAGTAGGGTGTGAATGTTCTGGTTTTTAAGCCCCCTTTTTCCCCCGGATATTATCCGAGACTTTATTTATGGCTATTTCTTTCAAAACATTTTTTTTTGCAACTTCCGTTTTCCTATTCAATTTGTTTCTTTTTTTTGCTATCTCTGCCACGTATTTCTGATGTTCTGGTTACATAATAAACTCTTACCTAAAGTATTTCCAATGGACAAAATACATAGGTATGTCAACTAATATGATACCTGATTAAAACTTGTTAGAAGTTCAATTTAAACGAAAGAGTTACACTTCGGGTATAAATAAAGTATTTCAACAAAGACACTCAACACTGATGATGTCAGTTTGGAAGTCAAATCAATTTCTCTGACATTCTAAAATGATTAAATATGATGTAAACATTTTGTTACTCTAATTATATTTTAAGATCGCAAAAGAAATGTGCAAGGGTAAATTATAAAATTGAATTACACCGCCGAACAAGTATGGACCGAGATATCCCCTCACTGGAGCCATCTAATCGACATCCTATGGTCCCTATAAAATCACATTAAGACCACCACGCACGCCTCCGGCACTCTCTCGACCAGTGAGATCGAAAGACTGGAGGAGATAGTTTTTTTTTATATCTCATATTTATTTCTGTAACAAATTTAAATGTTTCTTTTTCATTATAATTGAGTTAATAGTAGAATATTGACGCCATGAAATTATTATAGATACCTTTTCAATTACATATTGTAATAAAAATAAAGAGTTAGGTTTGTTTAGGCCAAAAAACAATCCTATTCGTAAGTTAGTTATTAGGTAAACAAAATATATTATATCTATTTCATCATCATTCATTCATTCTAATATATATAATAAAACTACTTCTTTATTTATGTACTTTAGGAAACCTTATATATGATTAGCAACCCTATAATTCGTGTATAATTATATAATTAGGCCGGAAAGCTATTTATGAGACGTATCTACTATTTGATATCCAATGTTTGTCTACCAATTGTCAGGTTTCTTTATTTTAGAATCACAAATAATGTTTTAATTGTTATAAAAATGACTACCGGACCCAGTGGACGTTTTCCTCTCTTGATAATAAATAAAGCTCCAAAAATACAACCACAACGCCATCTACCGGGTGTAATTTTTAATCTAAACCATTCTTGAATCCACGTGAACACTTACAAAAAGTTTTAGCAAAATCTGTTCGACACGAATAGTCGTATGATATATATAAAAATATCATTATACTGGTCGTTTCCAGTCGCGGTATATCTGTTGAGTACACGTTTTTGCAGATTAAAAATGTAATTAATTTTTTATAGCACCGTCTATTGGCGTTGCGCGAATGTTGTTTTTTCGGTAGCACACACCCCTCGGGCTTATTTCTATGGATTAACAACTTGTCTTATGGGACTAGCTTAGTTACTAGATTGCTTTTTTTAATCAGTCTTGCCGATGTGTTGACCCTAGTGACTTTGCTCCGATAAAAGAATAGCTTGTGATCCACATGATGAGAAAAGTATCATAACGTTCGAAGCAATGATGGTTCAGCGGTTAGCGTGTTCAGACACTGCATCGATTACGTGGATTCGAATTCTTGCAAATTAGCCGTAGCTTTCAGTGAAGGAAAAGATTATGTTGAGATCATAGTATGGTGGTACGTCTTTTATAGAAACCCGCGAGTTGAAAATCTATTGCCAAGCTACTATAGGTCAGTTTCGGCAACTGTAGTTGAGAAGTTTAGAACCAATTCCCTCTAGGTTTAGCCTGTTTACCATCTTAGACTACATCGTCATTTGACATTAGTTAAGATTGTAAAGTAATTAAATATATGTGTATGTATTAATTGTAACAAGTTTGGTTTTCGATTTAATGTAATAATTCGTTATTCCTTTGGTTATTATAATAGACACTACAATAGACATTGGTTAAGAATAGACATGTCTACTCAGTATAGACAAAATATATCTCTAAAATTTACGTAATTTAAAAAATTCAAAGCAAATGTTAATCTAGATAAAAAAGGTCGAGTTGCAGGTGCGAAAAACAAAAATATGTGAAAATAGATAGATTTATGGCGATAACTCTAAATTAAAGATATTCTGTTTATCTCTTCTTAAAAACATTAATATACATTACAATACTACCATCGATTTGAAAACATCTAAGTCTAGGTTACCTAAATAAAATACGTTCAAAACGAAAATTAATAACACTAGCATACGCTGATACATTAAAAGCGATAAAGGCGGCGAAAAGTGAAAGTTTCCTTAAAAAGGAAAGATATTGCGGCTCAATTTGGAAACACGAAAGTACATAATCACTTATAATTTTAAAAAAGCATCAGAACTCTTGAAAAAACGAGAATCGAGTGAATGATTTTTATGTAAAAGACGAGAAATTGCTGAATTCCCTGTTTTGAAGCAATGTTTGTTTACTTATTTCAAACAGTGTTCAAACTAAAACATCAGTGTTACAGACCCATAATCAAAGAAAAAGTGAGAAGTTTGCCAATTCGCTGAAAATCTATAATTTTAAAGCTATCAATGATTAATTACAAAAGGTTGAAATTACGAAACGGCTTGATTTGGCCTTCAAGAAAGTGTGCGGTGAAAGTGCAAATGTAATATAAACCCTTGATAAATTAAAAACTCTGTTACTTAAAATATTTTGTGTGAGGATTTGCTGAGTTTTACCATAATAATTTTACAATATTACATACTCGTTACATGGTTACCACAACCCATGAATAACTGTCATTAAATTTCTTGGATCTGTTGCATTTTTTTACTAAGTTTGTTATAGAAGGATATCTCTATCTTTTCCTTTACATACAATTAGAATTTAAACATAACATGTCTTTATTTTTTCTTTTTTTTAAAATGTAAATGATGTTATTAAGATTGATAGATTGGTATTCATTTGCTATTTCGTTTAATTACGTACTTTAAATGTCGATTTGATATAATTTTCTTTTGTTAGTACGCACGTATGTGGTCGGGGCTAAGAACTAGTTTATTAATACAAATTTTCATTAGGTTAAGAATGTATTTATTTAGAACTTTTTCTTTCTTTCTTCAGTCAAATTCTACAGTATTCATACTACTAATGTTACTTTCTATTAGTAAAAGAATTTTCAAAATTGGTTTAGTATATCAAAATATTACCCCCTAGAACCTCACAAAGTCACAAACTTTTTTTTTCGAACTGACTACGCTATTAACCCTGCAAAGTCTTAACAGCTTCACCGGACTACTAAGGCGAGCGCTTGCGGCACTCAGCCGATTTTATTGGGGCGACTAGCTCAGGGGTGCACCGCACACCTCGGCTTGGGTTGCCTTTCCTCTTTATAAAACTAGTTATAGTCCGGTGAAGCTGTTAAAACCTCGCAAGGTCAATAGTCAGTTCGAGATAAAAAAATACTAGTACAAGTTTAACAAAAGCAACAAAAAAGGTGCGGTCTCTGAGTCTTCAGAATTATGAATAAAAACCTTTAGATATAACACTGAAAATACAGAAATGTTATCAAAAAATTATCATCGCTTAAAGTAGAACGCAAATCGAACTTTAATCTCTTTGTAATACGATCGATATTGTATTGTACAATAACACGTAAGTGATAGCCGGAAAAAAACAACAGATGCACAAATTTCACGGGTATAATAATGTACTTAGGCGGATTTTTACTGGTGTACTTTGATGTACGGATAGTGGCACTTTGTTACTATTTAGGGCTTACGATGGCGAATAAAATATATAGAAGTACGGTCATGCCTGAACCAAATAAATATTATTATTTATTTTTGAAGTTAATTTTAAGAGTGGGCTGTAAAATTCTGAGCCGAAATATTTTTATGTGAAGAAAACTGGGTACTGTGGCGGATAAAATGTTGAAAACACCGGTTCTCGTGCAATCAAGTTCAAGTTAAGCTACGTCGAGCGCGGTCAGTAATTGGATAATAGGTGACCATCTAAAAACACCGTGTGACATTACATTAACTTTTCGTTGTAATTTTTAATTAAAATGTTTCCCTGTAATTCAAAAGTTTTACTTCTTTCTGTCTTCACGACACACTCTCTTTCTTATTGTTCTAAGTTAGACTAAGCTTATTTAATGACAATTTTTTTGAAAGTACCAAAGCCTCGATAGAGATTGAGCGTGTCAAATACAAAGTATACTCGCATTAACATTTAATTATAAATTAGTAGTTTCCCGCGACTTTGTACTCATGAAAATGTACTTTGTACTGATTATAAGTGACCTTTGTTAAATTATATAATTGCTGTCTATCCTCTATGAAAAGACGTTATTATATGACGGTCATCACTAGATATTAGGAAACAAAGCCCTCTCCCGTGTCTGTATGTGCATTTGCGATAAATATTTTAAACAAAATCATGCCATTTTCATTGATAGATAGAGTGATCCACGAGGAAGTTTTGGTATGTAAATTGTGAAGATTTCTTTTAAATTGTTTGAAATATAACTATGATTATAAGAAGTGTCGGGAAAGGCAAATCGGCTGGGAGCTTTCATCGAAAGAGCTGCCTAATTAATCCCAATTTCACATCATCAGCTATTATATAATGAGATACTGTAAAATGTTTTTTATCTGTAAGTAAAGGATAAACTGTGACCAAAGGACTCACACTTCACTTTTACTTATTTATATACACTTCTAAGATACAAATCACCTTTTCACAAGAATAATAACGATAAATCAAATTTATACTTCGATATTCATACATATAATAAGAATGTAAATCTAAACAGTTAGCATTTTATCGATTTTCGTAAAAATAATATATATATATATATTTTTTATAGATGCACGACAAAGCGACTGCACTAAACCTGATGTTAAGCATAGTACAATCCAAAAACATCGGCAACCACCGAGAGACAGATTATCCATCGCCGGTCGCCGTTGTCATGCCGGCCATAATGACGAAAGTCGCCCGGTACCGGATATGCACAGGCTGATCCCGAAACGCGACGCGCAGAAGCGAGTCACTATGACGGGCTTATTCGCCATATGCATGGTGGTTGTGACCCAGTGGGGCTGTAAAACCCTACCACCCCGCTCTCGGCATTGCCTCGTTCGTTATTCAGCAGGGTGCACCACGTGCAGGTGAGGTTGGCTTGGGTGTCTCAGGTCTTAAGATGTTATTCGACACCCCTTACACCCCAATGGTCTTGCATGCGTCTAGATATGTAATAGAATACATTTAAATCATTTTCAGAAATGTCTGTCTGTTTGTATGAATACGCATCACTGCTAAACGGCTAGGTTCACAATAAAATCTCACTAGGAAAATCATAAAGTATATCCTCGGAAATAAATTAGTTTTAATTTTATTAAAATCGACCAACTCTATCAAAAGTTATTGTAGTTTAAATGATGGCTCGAGTTAAGTACGAGAGAAAAGTAGTAATCTATACTACTACGAGCGAACCTGGCGGACGTTGTCCTGCCCTGAAAAAAATCCTAAAGTCAACCGCAGCGCCACCTATCGAATCCAATTGTGAATCTAAACCATTCTCGGATGCATTGGAACACGCACACAAAATTTCATCAAAATCAGTCCAGTCGTTTAGGAGGAGTTCAGTGACATACACGCGTACAGAAGACATTTATATATAAAGAAGATAAATAAAGTATATAAAGAGGTAAAGTTTGTAAATTTATGAGTTTGTGACGTTGTAAGGGATAATCTCAGTAACCACTAGTCCAATTTTGGGAAATTTCTGCAGCGTTAGATAGCTCATTAATTTATATTTATCATCGCGCTAAGACCAACAGGAGTGAAGCACCAATGAAGAATGTTTTAAAATCGATTTTTTTCCTCTTGAGAGCTTCCGCTGCGTGTTAGCGTTAGCCCAAAGTAACTATTCCACGCGGACGAAGTCGCGGGTACAGTTAGTTTTTAAATATGTATATACCCTAAAAATAACTTTTTTTTTTTTCGGATTGACTACGCTATTGACCTAGCAAGATCTTAACAGCTTCACCGGACTACTAAGGCGAGCGCTTGTGGCACTTAGTCGATTTTTATCTTGGCAACTAGCTCAAGGGTGCACGGCACACCTCGGCTAAAAATAACCTTTTATAGAAAACCTTCCACTAACTACATACGTTGTTTCTACAAAGCGATTACACTGAATTAACATGTGTTATTATACAGAGAGCACAGTGGATCCATTAAGCCGAGATACAACTCGATAGAGGTCTATTGTCCCGATTAAATTTTGATTCAGCTAAGCCATAAAATAATAAGATCAAAAAGTAGTTCAAAT
Organism: Antheraea mylitta; assembly: GCA_014332785.1. NCBI lineage: Eukaryota > Metazoa > Arthropoda > Insecta > Lepidoptera > Saturniidae > Antheraea > Antheraea mylitta. The sequence goes on from JACEII010000036.1 coordinate 7,146,083, forward strand.
GCAAACAGTCCACTCATCCCCGTCCCGCGTGTAACAAGATATAGCGGAACATAATCGATTATACGCCCTAAAATTTATACTTATAACAGTGGCCCCGAATACTAGTTTGTATTCATATCACCATATATCACCTTATCACTCTAGTAATATGGTCTATATTCGTGTGAGCTGTTTCCAGTTAAGTGCATTTCAGTGCTGCTTCTTTAGTTTGGTTTGCTGGGCCATTTGTCGGACGCTTGGAATCAACAAATGCTGGAATGTAAATTAATAGATGAATAAATTTTTTTTTTTTTTTTCAGAACATCCTTTTACTGTGAATGGATACTCGTACCAATTACGACATATCATTAGAAGCGCCTCATATTTTGGGATTTATGAATAAATAAATATGAAGACCAGAATTTTACACACGACCGTTTGATGTTAAACTAAATAATTCGAATACCAAACATATATTCTTAAAATTTAACAACCTTACACAGTACTAACCACTTACGCTCACATAAAATAATAAAAGTCAATACCTCGACCGCTCTTCTCAGTAGTATATCTTACTTTCGCTATTTGTTTAGACACTCAAATGTGAAAGTTTATATTTAAGCAATTTCCCAAAGTTTAATAAGAAAGGGTGTTTCGTAAAGACATACGATATAAGTGAAAATGTCATATAACAAGGAAATATTTTAATTTAGAAAGTAGAACAAAAAGTCAACGTCACGCGGTATTCCCCAGCGGTCACCCAACCATCCTAACCACGCCCAACGTCGCATTGTTTCGATGATCGAAAAAGAACCAGTGTTTCCAAAACTTTATTCGACACATTTTTTACACTCGCCACACAGAAAGGTCGCGGATAATAATTTCAAAACTCTCCCATAATGCCATAATAACATTCACTTCAAAAATTGTGTGTTTCTATCTAAAAACTGCTCTTTGGTAAGCAAAGTCTAGTCCATTTTTGCTATAGTCCAAACGCACCCTAGTAAACGCATGGGCGGAATGTTGTCGGTGTTTCTGTCTAATTTTATTGTTATTTCAATTCCATTTGGTGTGCCCCACACGCTGGGGTACATATTTTTTGCTAATCATTATGTCCCTTGTTGACATTCATTGTTTGCTGATCAGCGATTGTCACCCTGGTCGCTGCTCGATTTAATATTCATTATATTTTTATATTATTGTTATTTTTTAAAATAACAAAAAGATCTGGTATTATTTCATCTCAATATTTTCAAATATTTTAACGCTTGCTATGAAGAACTTTGAAATGTAATATTTGAGGGTAATTCATTATGAAAATAGAGATCATAAACATTTCTAAAATCTTTTTGAACAAGAGAGTGACTCAGAATTTTCGCATTTTTTTTTACCTTGATCATTTTACTTTATGGCTACATAGATCATAAAATTTCGAATGTATTGTGTTTGAATCCTCTCTTTAAATTTGAATATTGCCACTGACTTGCAAAACTTTCGCAGCATCGTCAAGCTTAGTTAGCTTAGCTTAGAACGCAATCAGCCGAGATGGCAACTAGCGCAAGAATGCCTAAGTGACCAAACCTTAACTTGTATACAATTCATTAATTTAATTAATTCTACAATAGAGCTAACTATAGAGATACACTTATACATAGTGTGTAAACATATACGTGTTTTAAAGCTGTCATGCGGAATCTATGTGTCTACTACGTACATGATTTCCGAGGTGTAGTTACATAACATGTGCAAAATTATAGTGTCAGTATATCGCACAAGAAGCAGGCTCGAGAACTCATTTCTAGGAAACTGGAACGTCTTTTAGTGATCTACGGTACTGTTGAATGTTTTTTAACAATTTAAACCAATGTGTACTTTGTACTGTACTGTACAAACTTACCAGCAGCAGTTATACTGTGTATACCTATATCGTATTAATAAATTTTGAAAGTGGACATGGAGTTCTTTTTATCACATTTGAATACCACTTTGCCCATAAATATTAAGCAAAAGAATATCGAGCACACTATTTATTAATAATATTAAATTTATAAGAGATTATTTCTTGCCACAAATCCCCGTGAAAAAACACAAATCTGGAATACATTAAAGACTCAAGAAAAAATGTAAGGCAACAAATATCTAAGTCGCCAAATATAGAAAGGGTTTCAACTAACTGAATAGTCGGCTCTTTGGAAATACATAACGCACCGCGACAGTTCGGCCGCGTGTCACTCCCCACTCCCAAGGGTCTCGGCGTGGACGAGTTTTATTTGATCTCCTTTAACCCTAAACCTTCTATGTGTGAGGCTCGTTGTAATATTCCAATTAACTACACCGAGTCTTGAATAAAATTATTAATCCAATTTTAAATAATGATACAAGTGTATGCACCCAATTTTCAGTAGCACCCATACCACCATAGACCGTGCATTATCTTCGTGTAGGCTTTTTTCAATCTACTTGGATTTATATTTATAAATTATATACCTTATGTGTTATTCTGATGTCCAAGCAATATTACTGCAGAGTTCTGAAGATAAAAATCTATTCAATAACATTTGAGTGAAAAGTGGCAAAAATCCATGCATAGTAAAAACAAATTCAATTATATTTCTAATTTCAATATGTATGGCTACAATGCAAAACTAAAACGAAAAAAAAGAGCTAAAACAAATTCGAATCGTTTATGTAACATGTTTAATGTTTTTAAGATTTCCAGTTGTTTTACACCGAGAACGAACTTAAAATTTTACCGTCCATAAGGTTTATAGTTTTTTTTTTTTTTATTTATAATCTTCTTATTTTACGTGCATAACATTTAAAGATTTTGAAAAATAAAGTAAAATATTACCAAAGGCTAAAATTGGATTTAGCTTATTTTCAAATGTAACAACACATATACCTATTTATTTTATTAAGATAATATCACATCTTATCTTAATAAAATAAATAATAATTTCATATTATTATTTTATATATTAATTTCATATTAATAATAAATCATAATTTCCATCAAAACATAATCTTTAGTGAATAATAGTATCAAAGCAATAATTGAAACTTTCATGGCGGAATGGTAATATATTTGGACACCGCATCAATCGACGCTGTTTTGAATACTAAACGTCTGAGCATTCTTAATAGAAAAAATGGTGATATTACTTTTCTAATGACTTCCCGTGGAACTATTAATCTCAATTTGAAAATCTATATTGGCAATTACACTTGAGTGCCAAATCTTGCTAGGGTTAGTATGGTTGGTAGCATGCTACTTCATCCCTTAACCGATCTCTGTGATTGCATATAATAGGGGGAGGTCGAGCGGGCAAAGGCGAATACCTGAGATACCTAACCGACTAATCGTCGTCTAAAGATTACACAGGAATGGGACAAATTATTTTTAGATAACTGAGTTAGTTCATTAGACTCGGTGTAATATACGGATCAACTTTGAAATATTACTCAAATATTTATTATGTAAGAGTAATTGTACTCTTCTATGAGATGTCGATGTGAACGATTGTATGTCTCGAAATGACGCCTCTCTTTGTGCATTCACTAATAACGAATGTAACTATTTATGTTTAGTAAAAATATATAACATGAAGAGATAAACCAGATCGAGTTTGTTGTCGGTTCTTCTCAATGACTGGTTTGGTTTCCGAACAGGTGGTAACTTTGACGTTTATAAGCGCCTTCTCAGGGCCTAAATTGAATAAAGGATATTTTTAGTTTGAGCAATTTTATTAGTGGAGACCGTTTTTTAAATAATGAATAACCTTATTTTATTCAATTATCAAGTTTCCCGTTACTCTTCTGAATAGTTACCGGTAATTTCACAACCCAACGTAAAATGTCTTACCGTGATCAACAATTAGTGGATTGACATTAATTGTGACGTGAACTCAGTGGGGAACTTGGAGACACGTGGAGGGCACGTGCCACAATTTTGGGGCTTCGATAACCAGAGAAGGTCGATGTCGTTAACTGTCACTACCTCCGTAGATACATTTGTAGCCACTACAAGATACACGTATAAACAGACAATGACTTCACTATTTGTTTATATACATTTTAGTTCCCTTTTTTATTGCAATTTTGGACATTACTATTCAACCGTTTATATAACACTATTATAGATATTTTGATGTTTGCATTTTATAATATCAACACAAATTTTATGGAAAAGCCCAGTGATACCAGATCTAGATAACACTAAATAATCTCTCTGTCAGTTAAAGCTTCATCAATATTGATTTAGCCGTTCCACAAATTCACAGAGACAAGTTACAGCTAAATTTTGTGTATATTTCTAGAGTGTTCTTAACCCCTGGATTGTCCAGAACCATAATGGTACAAGCTCCATTCAAACGAATGTAGAACTTATGACGCACTCGTCAATAGATTGTTGTCTTTAATCGCTTTAGAAACATCAGTGATGACAGTGAAGAGATGATATTCTATATATTAGGTAAGATTGTTTTTTGTTCCGGCTTCTCTTTTTTCAGTTTTCCACCTTTCAACACTAGTACTTACGACACAGTCACTTATTATCACGTGAGATTATCGACAAACACTGAAAGCTATACAATATAAAAAGAAAGGAACTACAGCCGTCAGTAAATATTTGTTTATTTAATTATTATTTTTTCTGTAACCTATACTCATATTGTATGTGTATAACGGACATTTATGATTTATTGTCGCCTTTAATCCGTCCGAAGGAATCTACAATTTCTTCAGAATTCGCGCACATCTACAAATTTGTATCGGTAACAGACAACTTTAAGAAATAATCTGAATCTAAGATATTTTCTTGTAACGTCATCAAATGTGTGGTAAAGATACAGGATTATGGAGTTCTCGGCGTTTGCTACCACCAATAGGTCGTGTGTCAGTGCAGTTATAACTCTCATACTTTTCTTGAGAAAGAAGCCTTTTTAACCGACTTCAAAAAAAGGAGGAGGTTATCAATTCGACTGTATGTTTTTTTTTTATTATTATTTTTTTATGTTTGTTACCTCATAACTTTGGACTGGCTGATCCGATTTTGATGATTCTTTTTTTTCTCAGCAACGAATCTCTAATATGCTGTCTTGACTATTATTGTTACAAAAGTATATAAATATAGTGTAAAATTTTTAATCTATGAATATAAACATCAATGTTTATAATATCAATATTATAAACAAAAAAAAAAACAGAAGATAAATAGATGTTTATTACTTTTTTACGCAAAACGCTACGGAACGGATTTTGATGTTTACTAAATAATATACCTATATATATGAACAGAACACAGGTTATATAGAGGCAATGATACTATACGTAAAAAGACTTTGTTGTTTAAGCTAACTAATAAATATGTAACAATAAAATGTTTGAAAATCCTGCCTTTGAGAACTAACTCGGTATATAAACTGTTGCTAATTATACGAATGTAATATATTATTATTATTATTTTAAGAGATAGATACCAACGCAGACGTACTCGCGTGCGGCTGCTAGTATAAAATTAAATGTATATCATTACATATTATAAAATAATGTCCTCTGCCACGTCTGTTCGTGACAAACTCAAAAAATACTAAACAAATTTTCATGCAGTTTTCACCAGTAACTAAAGTGGTTAATGAGGATAGTTTGAGTATACAATTTGTTTGTTTTTTTTTATTATGAGGGCGGGAAAACGTCTGCCGGACCCGCTAGTAGTATATAATTAACAAATATAAAATAATAGCATGATGATGATTGCTCCGACCGATTTCGGCCATGGCGACCACTTTGACCCCTAATTAGAGAAATGGCGCTGGTGCGCTCGAAGATGGCTTATATAGCCTATCTTCACGGCGAAACTCCATGAACAATGAGGGCACGTTAGTACGCCGTTCACATAATTATACGTTATGGCAGCAGGTGGTCGAGCTTTTAACTCGCTGCGTTTGGTATCTAGGTCAGCTTTCCGCTGAGCCTCAAACTCGCATACTTGGCTGTTCACCATCCTGCGCCATTCTGACCGCTGTGCTGCCAAACGTTCCCAATGAGAAGGCTCTATGTTGCATTTCTTCATGTGTCGCTTTTGGACATCTTTGTACCGGAGGAGGGGACCGCCCTGAATCCGCTTGCCCTCCTCCAGTTCAGAATAGAAGATGCGCTTTGCCATTCTTTCCTCCGCCATACGAGATACGTGACCGCACCACCGAAGCTGTCGACGCATTAAATAAGTCTCAATGCCACCAACACTGGCACGTCGCAAAACTTCGGTATTTCGCACTTTATCGGACCATCTGATCTTCATGATAGAACGGAGGCATTTAAGGTGGAAGCGATCCAGAGTGCGAATGTGGCGGCGGTAGACACACCACGTCTCAGAGGAATATAAGAGGTTTGGCAGCACGATCGCCATATAAACCGATATTTTTGTGGCCAGCTTAAGGTCATGCGAGCAGAAGACCTTGGAACTTAGCTTACCGAATGCCGCAGCAGCGGCACCCACCCTGCTATTGATCTCAGCATCAAGGTCACACTTGGATGTTACAGTGTTACCCAGATAGCGAAATTTATCCACCTGCTTCAGCACATCCTCGTCAAGTTTTATGGTCAATGTCTCGTGACCGTGTATGTCCAAGGACATCACCTCCGTCTTATTGACATTGATCTTCAGGCCGAACTTACGGCAAATTTGCTGGAATGTGGACATCAGCTGTTGCAGGTCATCTGGGGATTCTGCTACGAAGCACAAGTCATCGGCATACATGATCTCTGTAATCAGAGCATATGAGACTTTCGTGCGAGCCTTAAGTCTGGCCAAATTGAAAAGGCTGCCATCTGTACGGAAGCGGATGCGGACTCCTTGAGAAACAATTTGAAGGACTTCTCTAACTACCATCGCAAAGTATAAGGCGAACAGAGTAGGCGCTAAGACGCATCCTTGCTTCACCCCACAGGTAACGGGAAAGAAGTCTGATTGTTCAGCGTCTATGATAACGCAGCATTGCATGTTGTCATGCAGGAGTCTGAGAAGTCTTACAAACTTTTCCGTGCATCCAAGCTTACCTAGCACCAACCACAGAGCTTCCCGAGGCACGCTGTCGAAAGCCTTCTCCAGGTCAACAAAGCAAAGGTACAGCTGACGACCCTGTTCTCTGCTCTTTTCTTGCAGTTGACGCACAGAGAATATAGCTTCGCATGTGCCTCGGTTCGGTCGGAAGCCAAACTGGGTTTCTGGCAGAATCTTTTCAGACAAGTTCTTTAGGCGGTTTAGGAGAACTCTCGCAAAGACCTTTCCGGGGGCTGTAAGGAGCGAAATACCGCGATAAGAGTTGCAGTCAGAACGGTCCCCTTTGTTTTTGTAGAGAGCACTTATGCGCGATACTTTAAAGGTATCCGGAACGCGCTCCTCCTCCCACATACGAACAAACAGTTTCCACACCAACGTGTGCAACTCCTCCCCGCTGTATTTTATCAGCTCTCCCGGTAAGAGGTCAGTGCCAACCGCTCGTTTATCTTTTTGCTGTCTGATGGCAGTAACAACCTCATCACGTAATAGAGGCTCGTCCAGCTCAAAAGCAAAAGGGAGCTGAGGAATTAAACCGATGCTTTGTAGATCAGCTGATCGATCCACATTTAGCAGAGAATTGAAGTGCTCCGCCCAGCGCTTTAGTACATCCTCCTTGCTCGTCAACAGGTGACTACCATCTAAGGACCTTAAAGGCACCTTTGCGTGGTAGGATGTACCAATCAGCTTACGTACCTCACCATAGAATTCTCCCAGCTGGTTTGTGTCAATGAGCCACTGCATGTGTCCAGCTTTGTTCTGCCACCACTTGTCTTTTAAATGCCGAGACAGCTTGCGCAATTCGAGGTCACTAGCTTTAATATCCGCAACGCTTCCACTTCGTCTTCTGTGCTGTCGCAGAAGATCTCGGTGTTTGTCAAATGCTGCCCGCAGGACTTCATCATTTTTATCAAACCAGTCTTCGTTGCGACGGAATTTTTCACCTAGTACAGTTGAAGCGGTATCCTTGATAAGAGATGATAAAGTTTCCCAGGCAGCAACAACATCACCTACTTCAGTAGCTGGCAACAGCTTTTCAGACATGGTTTCAGCGTAGTTCACCCTGACCGCAAGATCTTTTAGCTTATCCACGTTCAAAGACGCAAGCTTTTTTATAGAGGATCTACGTGGGTGACGGAGGCGGATTCGCAGCTTAGTGACAATGAGCCGGTGATCAGACCAACAGTACGCACCACGCATAACGCGAGTGACTTGTACTTGGCTGAAATCCTTTTGCCGCACGATAGCATAATCAATCAAATGCCAATGTTTGGATCTTGGGTGCATCCATGTTGTCTTGTACTTGGCGGCAAGTCTAAACATAGTATTCGTAATTGCCAGACCGTATTGAGCACAAAAACTGAGCAGCAATTGACCATTGCTGTTCATGTTGCCAACTCCATGTCTACCCAGAACTCCAGGCCAAGCCTCATAGTCCCGACCAACCCTGGCATTGAAATCGCCCAGCAATAAAACCTGTTCTCTGGCGTTTATGCTATCGAGGCAGTGAGTCATTTCCTCATAAAACTTATCCTTGATGTCATCAGACTTGTCTAGCGTTGGAGCATAAACACTGATGACATTAAGGTAGTTATCTTTGTCCATGTGAAGGCGCAGTGTGGTAACGCGGTCTGAGATATGGACAGGGTACTCATCTAAACGCTTTGTTAAGTGATTTCTGATAGCAAACCCTACGCCTGATCGTCGAGTTTCGGAGGTAGCGGTACCTTTCCAGAAGAAAGTATAACCACCACCTTCTTCCACCAGCTCCCCTTCATCGGGAAGGTGTGTTTCGCTGAGAGCAGCCACATCCACGTTATAGCGATGAAGTTCTCGAGCTACTATGGCGGTCTTACGTTCAGGGCAGGCGTTGCCATCTCGATCAAGAAGCGTTCTCACGTTCCACGCACCGAACGTCATAATAGGTGTTCTTTTAGATTTATCTTTGTGACGTCGACCACGATTTGAATGATGCGATGATAGCCGCGGTTACTACCATCTACCATGTAGGGACGAGCATTTTTTAGAGCACCTTTTCTAGCCCCCTCCCCGGCTGAGCGGGGAAAGCAGTGCCTCCCTAAACAGGGCTGCTTTGTCATCCCGAGTGCTGCCGAGCCCACGCTGTCGCCCCAAATGTGCAGCGCGGAAACGACCACGGCATGTAGTCACGCCCCCGGGACCGCCTATGTGCAAGTATCGGACAAAGTCTAGTTTGCATCAGGCTAGACCTCTCTACCTTTACCCATCGCCACAGGACTTTTGCGTAATCGGAGTCAAGTAACAGAAGCAGTCAGATGCGCAGGATATATTAAGGTGCACATGTGTACGCGCAAGACACAGGTGCACATACTCGTCCTTGTTCTTCTGGACCCAGTGGAACGGGAACCGTTACGACCGGAGAAGGACTCAGACAGATGGTACAGTATCACGGTGAGAAAGTTACAAGGGGTCAGTACTATCTCACACTCCCTTAATCGCCTTTTACGATACCCATGGGAAGGAATGGGGTGGTGTTATTCTACTCTGCCGACACCACACGGCTAAAATAATAGCATATATCTAATATTATCTATACTATAATAAAACTGTAACAAGTCGAAATCTGTACATTAAATATTTTTTGAAAATTTTAGTCAGGGTAGACTATGTTATCGATATAGAAGCCAAAAATAATCTTTTTACAATTTTTGTCTGTCTGTCTTTCTGTCTGTCTGTCTGTCTGTCCCTATGAACACGCATCACTCTGAAACTACTGAACCAATCTTGACGAAACTTGACATAGTGATAACTAATACTACGAGATTACATCAAATTTACTTTTTGTCCCATAAAACGCAAAGGGTTCTCCAGGATAAAGGATTAAAGCCTAGAACCTAAACCCGTATTACTCTGAAAGTACTGAACCAATTTTAACGAAACTTTACACAGTAATAACTGATATTACAAGGCTACATCCAGGATACTTTTCGGCCCATAAAACGCAAGGTGTTCTCCAGGATAACGAAAAACAAAAATTTGTAGTTAACGTAACTAGACTTTTTTGCGACACCTTAGTACAAGAGCCGGCAACGTTGAAAGAACAAGAATTTTAGAATGCCTGGTTCTTTAATATATCAATATATATATATTTTTGTATCATACGAGGCAAATGAACAGGTGGGTCACGTCATGTTAAGTGACCACCACCTCTATAGACACTATCAACACCAGGGGTGTCGCAAGTGCGTAGCCAACCTGTATATGCGGGAGGGTAAGGGAAGGCAAAGGAGGAAAGGAGAAGAGAAGTGGGCTTCCAACGCTCTCACTGACCAAACGAAACAATACAATGCAAGCGTTGTTATTTCACGTCGATTTTCTGTGAGAGGGTGGTGTTAGAAGGACACTTGGTAGCCGGTTAACGTTGTATTTTTAATGCGCGTTTTGATTTAATTAATTTTGATTTATGAATAGGTTTAGAAACATTTTTTTTTTTCAGTAACTTTTATACGCGATTAAAAGCATGCATTTATCACAGTCAGACACATTTCTTTATAAACAGTCATATATATATACCCACTGATATATTTTATAAATAAAAATAATTAATTTTAAACCAATTATTTTTTTTCATAACAAAGAACAAATTTCATTTTATTAAACATTATTGATATTAAGATTTCACCATATATAATGCACAACGATAAACGTAAGGGTATGTACGTATGACTTGGGATTGACGCCATTTTAAATATATGCGTCGTCGACCATCAGGCTATACGAAACCGAAATAGCTTGGGCCGGCGAGGTGAAATATCTCGGCGTCACTTTAGATAAACACTTAAATTTCGATTCACACACAGATAGAGTGTGAAACAAAGCCACTATGGTCTTGGGTCGTCTCTATCATTTGCTTTGTCATAAGAGTAAAATGTTCCCCAGACATAAACTCACTTTATATAAAACTTGCATCCGTCCGATTATAACGTACAGTTGTTCGGTTTTTGCACATGCGCAAAATCGTATTCAAAACTTACAGGTTCTTCAGAACCGAGCCCAACGTAAAATAACCGGTGCCCCATGGTACGTCCGGAATAAGGATCTCCACAGGGACCTGCAGATGCCTTCTGTCTGGGCGTATATAAAATCACTCACACGTAGTCATTTCGAAAAAGTCGCGAATCATCCCAGCCCTTTAGTGGTATCCGCCACGAACTATGAACCCGTACCCAACGCTGCGCAGTATAGAAGACGACCGCGAAACATTTTTACCGACCCTCCTGATTCAATCACGTCAGCGAAAGATCAGTAGCAGCCTGTCTCTTCAAACAAAGCGTGTTCACGTCCACGCCCGCATAATCACTATCACGCCACCGTGGTCTGGGGGTAAATTTCGCTCCCGCACACCAGATTAGGCCCCGCTCGGCAACGGTTCAAGCCTAGGTCCGTTCCCTCGGCGGGGAGCCCTTGAGTACGCTGCTCACGTGATACAGTGATACAAAACTTTACATCACTGCTACAACATCACACACATCACCTATACACACGTGCACGCCTACACGCTTACATGCTGTTTTTCTTTTTCAGAAAAATAAACACAACAAAGAGTTCTACCCTTATTTTTCCCTATCCTATCCTGTATAGTTTGGATAAATTTTTCCGACACAAAATACATACAGGAGTTGTTGAGGCACGCATGCTTGGTACACATACATGTTTCAATATTTTATATACGTATATCTAGATAGCTTAGCTTAGTTTAGATCAGATAGGTTGCGATTTTTGCATGAAACAGGCGACAGCCCAAGCCGAGGTGTACCGTGCACCCTTGAGTTGGTCGCCCAACCATCCTAAGTCGGTTGAGTGCCTTCAGCGCTCGACTCAATAGTTCGGTGAAGCTGTAAAGACCTTACCAGGTCAACAGCGTATACAATTCGAAAAAAAAATGCCTCGATAACACACGCTGCCACAATTATCGCTATCTTTATCGTGGAGCCAGTACTGCACTAAACTATAGCTATAGCTATATTCTATACACATTATTTTTATAGTAATAAATCGGTCTAAATATTGAGTAATAACTGAATTAGTGTGGAAGATAAAATTTGTACTTATTTATATCTAAATATAGTAATAATAAAATTACTGCTATTCTAACATGGGGTAAGATTACTTTTATTTTTATTTCCAAAAAATAGCATCAAGCACATTATTGTCAATACCAAAAATGTATTTCAATAATAATTCCATTTTAATAACGTTTCTAAGTTAGTGGAAAAAATCATCCTAAAATTATTTAAAAATCAATATTTTTGTCTGTGAAGGTACGATATGCACAAATAAACGCAACTCTCACCGGCAGCCAGTTAGCCCGTTGTTAGGATGAATATAATGTATAAAACTGGCTTGATTGATTCTTCCCGGTATGGCCTCTGCCTATATAGGTAATTTCGCCAATATCAATTGTGACAAATACACGTTATGTATTTAATGCCAAATATTCAGTATAACAACGTAGAATAATCTACAATAGAAACATATCAACATAGATAAATTATCAAGAAGTGATAGGCACTATGTTGTGAATGGTACAGAGATTATTTATAAAAATGTATTAGAAATATATTTAAAATATGTTTTCAAAACAGTTTATAACTCCTTAGACTATAGTTTCAAGCAAGTGACATTTGACAGTTCGGCGCGATGTTTGACGCTTCGATACGGTGTTCATATATTTTTTTTTAATATAATGGAGTATAAAAAGGTTTTAATACAAGTTGAAGATCGTTATGATAAAGTAAGCGGTAGAGATGTTTATTTAGTTTTATCTAGGTTAGTTTCTATCTTAATTGACCTGGTAGATGATTTTTTTTTTTTTTCGAAATGACTACGCTATTGACAGGAGCAAGGTCTTAACATATTTACCGGACTACAAACATCGGAGTGGTAGATGATGCTACGAACGGGTACTAGGCTTATTTAAAATAAAAATTACATGTAATCTGGGTATATGTTTCAGTGAATGCGTGGATAGTTTGGATTTTTGGCAACGGTAGTTGTGGCTGCAACTGGATACCAGTTTAATTCATTTTTTTTCGCGTTTAAAAATACGGTTGCAACCAGTGATAACCAATTTGGTGCAGACGAAGTTGCACGGGTCAGCTATCTCCAATATAGTTAACCGAATATTGTGAAAATTTGTACAACTAAGTGTTTTCCCGTAAGACGACGATTGTGATATTTTTATCAATTTATCTCTATTACTATATCCTAACAATTGCTGGTGCTAGCCTGTATTTCATGGGTATGTAATATTTTTGTAACACTGACAAAGCCACGAGTGTTTAGCGCTGATATATAATAAGTTGTAAATGTATTTACACATGTTAATCAAATATTATTAGAAATCTTCTTTAATCATAGTGCTATTTAATTTGTTTGTAATTCGATGTTAATCTTGTGTAGTCGTGGTTTAGTTTCGCCTGAATAAAATTTAATCTTACGAAAATTAAAATCACGAACAGTCTCCGATGACTTTTGTTTGATACATAAAATAAGTTTAATTGTTAATAGCTATACATTATATAAATAAATAACAATACTGTTCTTAATATATTTTATTAAATTATATATTTATTGTATATCCATGATTTATTAAGGTATGTACGAGTATGTAACATCATGAGTGATTTGCGAGTCCATTAGTAGAATTATACATTTCCAAATAATATTAATCAACTCATTTATTTCAAGCAAGTGTTTACCAAATATAATGACTAATTTTCCTATTGTAATACTGAAATGCGATAAAATCAGTAATGAACAAGACGACATTGTTGCTAGAACTATCAAACGTTCGCGATCGCCGTTTCAAATTTACAAATTCAAAATTCATATGCAATTGGAAACGATTTCAATCGGAAATCGTTTCTATTCAGGATATGCTGTGTTTTTAATATCCAATTTAGTACTTTTATCCTTTGATTCCATCCAACATAGAGCAAAATTCAGCCTGAAGCGTGAATTTAGGAGGCTAGATTCCTAAATAGGTCTCATTACAACCTTATTCCTAAGTATAATCTACGGTTAATTTTTAACCCCAGGCTGAGGAATTATAAGTCGTCAAATCGAATTTTCCCATATTAAATACACCCTTACCCATACATTTTTGTCATTGAAAATCAGTAATAGCAGAAAATGAGGCATATAATGAAAGAACGAGTAGAGGAAATATTGCATAGCCCTTTACTATATACGCGTTGTCATAATATACTCTTGCGCATTAAAATTCAACAGAACACGCTCCAAAGAGAATACGACAGTAAGCAAGAAGTTCTTTAAAGAATGGTTGTCCTTTGGGCTTAATTATATCGTGAAATAGACGTAAAGAAATATCTTTGATGAAAAATCTACATGGTAACCATGCAAAAGTAAATCTCATGAGATTTGCTTCGCAACGCAGGAGGTCGACTATAATTATTTAGATTTCATCAAAATTAATAAATATTATAAATAAAATGTATTTAATTGAATTTACAATATAAACGGTTCCAATAAATACATGACGTCACTCAGAAATCATTTAATTCATTGTAGATATAAAACGATAAATGGGCTAGAACTATGATGTATTAAAACAAAATAATAGAATTAATATCGATTTAACAAAAACCATAGTTCAAGTAAATGTGAAATTTAATCGCTGTGACCTTCCTCAGATATATACTTAAATTTGCTCATAATGGTATTGTTGGTATGTTTAAACAAAGCTAATACTTACAATTTCATAGATGTAGATTATCAGTCATAATACACAGCTCCTTAAATAACAAAAAAACAAGTTATTCAAAAACCCTATTTCGTGGGAAAATGCCTTTGAAGTTTGACCATGTTTACACATTCTACTTAAATTCATTAAAAATATGAAGCGCTTTAAACAAATTTTAAAAGTAGGAACAAGTAGCATAATTATATTGATATCTTATCATTTTAGGAAATGTCACCATTATTACCTAAACTCAACTTGCCGTTTTGAATGCTGGCTCGAAGGATTGCTCTATAATAAAGCAACTAATAGGAATTAATCAATACAATAGATATACTATTAAAATACTCACTTTCAAATGGTTACATTCACAAAATTACACAAATACAGAAAAAACGCCACCTACTGAATCCAATTGTGAATCTCAACCACTCTCGTAACTACTGGAACACGCACACAAAATATCATCAAAATCGGTCCAGCCGTTTAGGAGGAATTCAGTGACATATACACGTACATAAGAAATTTATACATAAATACAGAACAATAATGAAAAAAAAACGATAAGATAATATACAAAATTCAACTCTACGAACACTGTAGACGTAGAATCTAAATCGTAAATACGCTGTACAATCTCCTTGCAATAAACTCGCTCACACCCACCGAGTTCCCAGTGATTTCGTCCTTATATTTTATTTAAGGAATTAAGCCGGCCTCACTGGTTGCTTGTTAGACTACATCCACACCATTACGTCACTTTATGATACCATTTCGCGCGAAGCCTAACAACACAGAATAAAACTGTTGACATTTGGTATATCGTTCGCGAGCCTGGTGAAATTGTTTTTTCCCCTCAAATGAGTACCGAGATGAAAAGTTTGAACGATAAATTGTCACGATGCGTAAACTGACTTTGTTATTAATGAGGGAAGTAAAAATTCACTTGGCCCACGGTAGCCCTGAAGAAATGGACGCAATTCTTAAACGATGCTCGGAATTCATTTTTTAAGTAGAAAGTTTCTAATGGTTTCGATGTTTATACCACTAATATATTCCCTGCAAACTAAGTTTCTACAGTTATTATCACATTACATATTTTGTAAAGTTGTTGTACATTTTTATAATATTTTAACTTAGCTTGCAAAATAATTCATCAACAGCTTGTAAGATATCCACTCCAGGGCCATAGGCCTCTTTCCAAGGAAGGTTTGACCGCGTTAGAACACTACCTATTGGCGATTTTAAACTCTGAGAAATCCAGTTTTATGATTTTCTACATAATATAATATATACTACAAGAACAATTCTTAAGGTCAGGTTTCCTCACGATGTAGTTCTTCACTATTAGGTATGTTACCAATTTAAATTAGTAAATTTATACGAAAACTCAAAAATTCGTTGGTACATTCGATGATTGGTCCGAACCTGCGAACAACAGATTGATATTTCACCGCTGAAACCGCTTTCACTATGGAGATGTAAGGTTTGATATGCAACATGTGCAAATAGTAAACAAATGTTTGTCGTGTTTCGCAATATCATAGTCACTTTTATTAATACCTTAATAGTTTTCTTTTAATAGAAGCGTTTTTTTGACAAATCTCGGAGCACAACATTTAGCCCTGTTTTCAGGCAAATTGTTCCACCTTTGGGGAAAATTGATCCGCTTAAGTAATATGATACTGTAATATCAAATTAACACAGGGTTTAGGGTTTCTTAGAGAAAACAACCGTTTTTATAATAATTTATCGTGTGAACACATGTCTTCATAAATTTGTCTGAGTTTTGAGATAAAATTTAATTTAACCGTGTTTAAATGACGATACTTTTTGTACACATATGTGAAATAAATGCCCTATGAATTACCCGGAAATAATTATTTAAACAACAAAACAATAGAACTTTAAAACCTAACACTATTGAGGTCACATTCGACCTAAATGTGTATATGTATGTATTGTGCTATGGTTTATAAATTTTCGTGCAGTTCTAAAGTTTTATTTCATACATTACACTGCCCGGATAGCTCGTGGTAAGTAACAAGCCAACATGGTCTTACGCTACGAGGTTATTTCAATTTTATGTCACATATAAACCTTGCTGCACTCAGGTAGTTCTTTATAATTCAATTGTGGTTCTCTTTCACTAAACTAGAACGCAATAAAATATTAGGTATAGAAACATAATCTCTTTAAAATAGCAATTACATCTATAAACAAATGAGTAATGTTTTTGGTATACTACAGCCGTTATTATTTTGCTGTTGAGATCATAACTTTGATCTATCTATATATAAATATGAACTTAAAAAAGATAAACCGAATCAATTTTCTTGCCGGTTCTGATTTATTAACGGGTTATCCTAGCCTTCTCAGAGCCTACATTGAATAAAATATTTTCGAATTTGGTTTTTGATAATTATCTGTTTTATACCATACTAGTAGCTTCTGCCCGCGCCTTCTTCCACCTGGTATAGTTACACTTAAAGCGATTTTAAAACATTCATTGGTGCTCCGCTCATATTGGTCTTGACGTGATGGTATATGGCCTATATATATAGCCTTCCTCGATAAGCGAGCTATCTATTAAATAATTATTCAAGATTTTCAATTGGACTAGTACTTCTTGAAATTAGAGCTTTCAATCAAACAAACTCTTCAGCTTTATATTATTTATAATGAGAATGCATATTCATTGTTGCAAAATGCTTCCTAGCTCGCACATTGCGATAACAGTGAATAGTCAACAACAAAATGGAGATTTTGGATGCAGATTTTTTGTAGTTTCTAACCGCCTCCTCCCCCTGGTCTGCAAAAACTTACTTTTACTTAAATACTATTGCTTATAATAGCCTTACCCAAACTCCTTCCCTCGTGCTTAAATAACATGAATTATATTAGTACTTTTATTAGTATTTTTATCTGTTCTAATTTTCTTATCAATGAATGGACAGCAGTCAACAAGTCTAGAAACAAGGAATTTATAGTGTATAGAGGAACTAACTTACAGTGATTCGCTATTAGAGCGATGGTAGCCGGTGATACAACCTTATAAACGTTACATAGGAATATAAGCTATGGTTACATATAATGTATTCTAACATTATGATTTTCATTTCGAATTCAAGTCGTGTCAGGATTTAAAACAAAATATTGTGAAGCGTTTAACAATATTGTTAACGCTGTAATTTACCTTGTAGTATCGTGCATGCTTGTACATTATTATTATTTTATATACATACATTATTATGTATGTATAATTATATACATTATTTTACGTTTCTGATATCATTTAAACCTTAATTTTAAGTTATTTTAAGTTCTGAATGTGATATTTTGTGAACATGTTTTATTTTTTTACGATTTATATAATAAACACATACAGTTATTTCATTATTATTATTATAAATGGTTTATCTCTGGGTTCAATGTTAAAAACCCTAAGTACAGCACTTGATATTCTCCGCGAGCATTTGTAGGGTTTAAGCTAAGAAAGGATTTGTGTATTCCACAAGAAGGAAACTGAAAGGAATTTAAAATTATTTTGCGTCAATTCCAAATCTCTGGAGTTAAGACTGGTAAATTATTTAGGTATTTAGATTCATTATGACTGAAATTAATGGAGAAGTACACTATTATTTAAAACATAGAAATGAAATATATATCTTCCCTAATGCATAATCTATAAATATTGTAAAACAAAATCGGATTTCATGTTTGCCTGAATATATTACCTTATTGCTTCTAAATTAGCCAACGGATTTTGATATAGTTCTCCTATCATTTAGAGAATTTCTATAGCAAAGATTGTATACACAATAATCAAACATTAAATTTAGATAGAAAAAAAAAAAAACAAAAATACACATTGTGTTTTATTTAAATATCTAAGAGTATGAAAAAGTTTTTTGGCGTTTACATTGAAAACGTGGGGCAAACCTTATGAGTTATATTAAAATAATGTACTACATGATTGGACATCTTAAATATGCCTTAAGAAAACCACGTGATAGTATTTGACTATCTCTTAAGGATAACTCACAGTAATTATTTACATTTTTTAAATATTACTGAGAAATATTGTTTTATTTCTCATATTATTTAGCCTTTTTCAATGAAATGCGAGCACATTAATCACGTCGTATATTTGTTGTAGTTTAAGATTGGCTTATACAGCATGCAATTTCAATAATATCTTAGAAAATAACACAAGAGTTAAAATTACGTGAAAGAAAAAAGTTATGTGTACTATTTTTTTTTTTCGAAATGAAAACGCTGTTGACTTGGTAAGATCTTTACAGCTTCACAGAACTACCGAGGCGAGCGCTGAAGGCACTCAGCCAATTTGGTATCTTTGGGGGACTAACTCCAGGGTGCACGGTGCACCTCGGCTTGGGTTGTCGCCTGTTCTGTGAAATGTGACTATTGTTACCTATTTTAAGTACTGTGATTTTGAAGTGTAAATATGAAAAAAAACCCAAAACTGTACGTATGCGTTGGTGTATTTCAAAATGTATTAAATCCGACTTTAGCCGTTCCTAATATGTTACGTTATTTTTCATGATCTGTTAATTTTTTAAATGTAATATATGAAGATCATAAAAAAAAAAACAAAAAGCGATATGGACGGCACAATTTAAAAAAAATAAAACATGTTATATGAACAATTGAAATTGGAAGTAACTCGTTATGAAATATGATGACACGTATATACGTGTATATATATATATATATATATATATCATTGAACATTATTAGGCCACACAAAGCATCCATAAAAACTGGAGTGGATAGCTTAGAGTTAATAGAGTAATAAGTTTGGAGTCCATGATTTGATATTGAAATAGTTTATTGAAAAAGATGTATAGTTAGAAAGCGTTTGTAGCAACCCTCCGACATTTTATATTAAGTAAAATAGCCTCGTTACGGACGATAATGTGTTAATTAACCGTAAGACTGTTTTAATACAAACTGGAGTCAACGTAATGAGTGCCATTTGTCAAACGTCAGCCATCTTGTTGCGCGTTTTGGAGGGAAAGTGTGAAGTTCTGTTAAAACGTAATAATTATTATTGATTCCGTTCATTGATGCACTTGGTAGTTTTGTTTAAGATGAAGTTATTTTCATACAGTTTGTTTTTTTATTAATTCAATCATATTAATAGTTCTATCAGAAATTCGTACAAAAGATGCAACTTTTCGTATTTCCGGCACTGTCACTGACAGAACGAAACGCAACAATGCAAGCACTATACCTTCTACCACGTATCAAATGTCATTTGTATTCCATAGAATTGTCGTATCTTTGTAAATTTAATACTTTTCTTTTACAACAGGGGTCCAGTTACAAATAAACATTTTCTAATATGTCAACTATTGTTTCATTATTATATAGGTAAGCAACTGAAATCATTAAATTGCTGTAGTCCGGTGAAGCTGTTAAGACCTTGCAAGGACAATAACGTAGTCAGTGCGAAAAAAAAAATTAAATTCTTGCCAATGTTACTCGAGAAAAACAGATTTTCAAGATTACTTCATATAAACGTTCAAAGTTTTTTTTTTTTTTTTTTTCGAAATGACTACGCTAATGACCCAGCAAGGTCTTAACAGCTTCACCGGACTACTAAGGCGAGCGCTTAAGGCACTCAGCCGATTTTATTTGGCAACCAGCTCAAGGGTGCACGGCACACCTCGGCTTGGCTGTTGCCTGTTGCATGCAAAATCGCGACCTATCTTAGCTCACCTAGCTAACTATTCATATATGTATAAGTTGTTGAAACGTATATGTGTACCAAGCATACATGCCTCAACAACTCCTCCATATATTTATTATCGAAAAATTGAGTTTTTCAGTTCGATAAGGAAAAAAAAAGTAAACCCTTCCACTTTCATGTGTCACTTACACATGAAACACATGTAGGCGTGCACGTGTGTGGGGGTGATCGTGTAGTGTTGTAGCGGTGATGTATATTTATGTGTCACCGTATCGCGCAAGCAACGCACTCAAGGGCTCCCACCCGAGGGATCGAACCTAGGCTTAAGCCGCTGCCGTGGGAGACCTAATCGGGTGTGCGGAAGCGAAATTAACCCCCAGACCACGGCGGCGTGATCTGTGGTTACGTGGGCGTGGGCGTAAACATGCTCTGTTTCGAGGAACAGGCTGGTACTGATCGTTCGCTGACGTGATTGAACCAGGAGGGTCGGTAAAAATGTGTCGCGGACGTCTCTTATAACACGCAACGTCAGGTACGGGTTCATAGTTTGCAGCGGATACTAACGGACTGGGATGATTCACGGCTTTTTCAAAATAACTAATCGTAAGTGATTTTACGTACGCCCAGATAGAAGGGATCTCTAGGTCTCTATGGAGATCCACTCTCCGGATGTACCACGGGGCACCGATCACTTTACGTAAAACACGATTTTTGGGGAACCCGCAGCTTATCAAAGTTATCTTTGGACATATGCGCAAAAACGGGGCAGCTATATGTCATCACGGGACGGATACACGTCTTATACAAAGTGAGCTTGTGTCTGAGGGACATCTTACTCTTATGACAAAGCAACGGATGGAGGCGACCCAAGACCATAGCGGCTTTGTTTCGCACTCTGTCTATATGTGAATTGAACTTTAAATGTCTATCTAATGTAACACCGAGATATTTGACCTCTTCGACCCAAGGGATATCGATTCCGTATAGCCTGATGGGCTCAAATTTATTAGCGCGTTTCGTGGGATCGAAGAGTATTGCGGCACTCTTAACGGGATTAACTTCTATGCGCCATCGATGAAACCATTCACTGAGAGTATGAACGGCTTTTTCGATGCGCTTCCTAAGAAAGTCCGACCGCCAGCCGGAAGTGTAAATAACAGTATCCTCAGCGTAACAACCTACCTCGACCGCCCGAGACCGAGGTAGGTCACTGATGAACAGATTAAAGAGCGTGGGCGCGAGTATGGAGCCCTGTGGCACACCTGAGCGTATCAGGTGGGACAGTGAAAGTTCACCATCCACTCTGAAGCGGAATGTCCTATCAGTGAGATAATCGCGGATAATATGAATTAATCTATCGGGTACGCGAGATTTACATAATTTATGGATGAGCCCTCCGTGCCAGACCTTATCGAAGGCCTTGGCGACATCGAAGAAGACTGCAATTGTGCGTTTCGGTTTACGTTTCGGATCGGCGTTAAATTTAGAGAAACTGTACTCCGTGAGGGGGTGTACTTGATTCGTGCAAGAGTGTTCGGCGCGAAATCCGAACTGCTCAGGTGTTATTAATTTTAAATCTGTAATCGAGAACTGGAGACGGTTCAGAAGGAGCCGCTCGTAAAGTTTTCCTAAGGTATCTAACAGACTAATGGGGCGATAGCTAACGGGAAGCGTAGCTTTCTTGCCGGGCTTTTGAATACCTATCACTATGGCCTTTTTCCAGACAGCCGGAAAGTGACCCTGGAATATGGCCACATTGAAGACGCAGACCAATAGAGCTATGATGCGATCAGGAAGGAGTTTCAGAACCTCGTTCCTGATCCCATCGGGGCCTGGGGACTTCCTAGGCTTGAGACGCTTAATTGCGCCTGCAACTTCATCGAAAGTAATCGCGGTTAGGGTATCCGCCGGAGGAGACGCGAATACATGTTCCGCAGCTGATTCGATTAATCCGTTATGGGAAGGGTCAGTATTATCAGTGTTTGGCGAGCACTATTTCTCTAAGCTTGCGGCAAGGCATTCTGCTTTATCTATGCTATCGAACGCGGGAGGCAACACGGGGCCTCTGTCGAGAGAAGGCATTGGAGTGACCATATCTGATTTGAGAGTTCGCGCTAGAGTCCAGTATGACAGGTGAGACGGCTGGAAACCTTCCAGGAGTCTGTCCCACCTGTCACCCCGGATCTCAAAAATACGAGACTTGACTGTTTTTCGTAATGAACGTAAACGATCGCGATTCTCTACAGACGGGTAAGCGTCGTAAGCTCGAGTCGCGGCGTTCTTTTCCGTGATCAATGCTCTTACGTCGTCAGGGGGTATAAAACGACGATCGTTCGCCGCTTGTACCTCTTTCGTGGTCACCCTGACGACGGTCTGGAGATAATCAACCAGGGAATCGATGGCCGAATCCGCGTTGGCTTTAGACACCAACACGTCCGGAATCCTGTCTAAACTACTAGACGACGGATTTTCTTTAAAATATTGAACGAGTTTCGCGTAATCAGTCACCATAACCGACGGCGGGGTGAAGTCTGAATTGTGACCTAACTGTAAAACAACCGGGCGATTACAAGCTTACTATAACTAAACAACACTACGATAAACAAAAACGGAACTTGGTAATAGATCTTTTTTTATCAACTTTACACCAAATCTGTTTATAAATTCTAGACTAACGATAACGAACGAACGATAAATAAATATACAGAATTCATATTTACAAGAGACTTAACATCTCGTTAAATTCATTTAAAGCTGACAATCTAATAACTTGTGCTTCCATCTTTTGAGTAAATGTTACATTACAAAACATTTAGAAGAGGTTATCATTTCTACTTGAATCGTAGGGAGGTCCATATATATTCATTTACATCAACTTATTTACATCAATTGTATGAATTCTAAATTAAAGTTAGTATAAAAATAATGCTAATTTTAAGGTTAAAATATAACATTTTCACAACAAAAACATAAAGAGACAGTAGCAATGGCATTTAAAAACGAATTATTTTTTTAACATTCTCGTTATATACTTATATAACCATGTCCATCTGCTAAGATATCAATGTTTAGTAACAGAATCCACCCAGATAAATTATGAATGGGATCCTGTTGAAGAAGAAATAAAAAAGATATATTAATTCACTTACTACATTCTCTAATAAAATAGAGTAAAGTGACATCTACAACAATACTAAAAGTATTCTATAATTACCTACACAAAAGAATATTGTGAATTATTATTATGCTTTCAAATTAAATACTTATTTTATTTTCTCTATCAAAAGTGGATTAAGGATTATTTCTTTAATTTATTTTACATTAGCTCTGCGAAACTTTTGTGTTGTTGTAACACTAGGAAATAGTTTTACGTTGCTATATGAAGAAAACAGTGCTATTCTAAAATTAGAGACGCTCATACTAGCTATTTTTGTTAATGTCATTTTATAACATTATTATTTTTAAAAGTTGTAATATTTATTTTGTTGTTAATAATATATCAGGTATTGGAGGTAATTGAACAATATATAATGTTTTTATTTCATGTTCTTTCACCATTCTTGGATTAAAAAAATATTTTTAATAATAATATCGTCTTCTTGTTTAGTTAATATGGAATGTAAATAAATAAAGGAAATTTACACAAATTTGCGGCATGAAATGAAATGAAATTATAGCTTTTTGAGCTATAATTTCCAGCAGGTGAAAAAAGGTGGTTTGAGACAAACGCGTTTGAAAATAAAAATATCAAAAACAAAACAATCAGATCAGTAACTGTGTAAACTGAGCGACAGCATTAAATTTACGGCTGTTTACTTTTGAGCTCGTAGCATCGAAAGTAATTGGAATTTTGTTTTGAAACTTTGGCAATATGTCCTTTAATAGTTTTTTTTACCAGCAATTTATGGAATAAAAAAAAATTATTTCTTGAATCGGCTGAACTGATTTCCTTCCTAAATGTTTTGATAGAGATTTACTTTTGCTATTGCTTTATATCCTCGTTCATCGATTTACATTTAGATTAGTTTCTACAAATTATAGTCTTACATTAAAAAGTACAGTTTATTATATAAACAATATGGGCTAAAAATAACGACTTATTATATTAACAACATTTTAATTATAACTGTTTAGAAAAAACAAACTATTAAATAAAAATAGTCTTTATGCTCATCTCTACCTAAAGGAAAATGGCCGAAATATTTGACAAACTTTTGAACGTCAATAATTGAAGACACAAATTTATAAAGCAATAATTATACCCTGTAAATTCTAAAATGTACCTCAAGTATACAATTTTAGCATTTTTAAGTACGAGCGTGTTTCTTGTATCTGTAAGTAATTAGGTTTATTATTCTATATCGATTCAGTGTTTCCTTTTGTAATATATATATATATATATATACTTATATATTTCTTTCTCGTCTGCAAGAAGTTTCTAGCATAACATGAAGGTTATATCTATTAGCCCGTATTATATATAGTCGCTTTTCTACTATGTTACATGACTTGACTACGTAATCAAAGAGTATTTTACATATACATACCTTGTATATACTACTTAAATGAATTTTATACATTATTGCACTTAACAAATTAATGCACTTCTATGAATATTGTTCCTATGTAACTTAAAAATATTAGTGTTATTTAAATAGCCTGTTTCTATGAAGGAATGAATAAACCATATAATGTTAAGTATGCTATTAAATCTACTCTGCTATTAAATCAATACCAGTGTTATAAGGCCCCATACTTTCAATGCTATCAGACATTACACTATTAGGTGTTTTGTTACATCGATTAGTTTTAAAACATTCTACATTTCAATAAAACCTTTATATTAACCAAAATAACATTTTATGAGTGCTATTTATAACTGAATCAGAGTATAGTCCTAGAACAAAGGAACCTTTTCAGTGACTTATGATCTATCTTTAGTTACCACTGTAATGTAGGCCTGTAAGCTTCTTGAATGCTTAAATACAATAGTTAAGTTCAAAAAGTAATAAGATAAAAATGAACCTAAAATTAAGCACTGTTTATTATTTACATATTTGCATATATAGGTAGTCAAAAGCTCGAATCAGCTTTTCAAAAAGCTTAGATTTATTTTTGTTCAATACAAGGAAAAGTTCTTAGAAGACAAACTTAAAAAATTAAATACAATATTTCATAATTTGTTTATACTGCTGACCTAGTGATCCCTTATCCTAGTTTAGAGTATATAGCTGTAGTTTCATGCCCTATACCGGTCTGCATAACTAGGTACAAACTCTGCCACTTCACCTAAGTGCTAGATATATGCTGCATGAGCTTGAATTGTAATGCAAACGTTTCACTAGAGTGCTATGTCTGGTGTAAGTTATATGAGCCATTTATTTACTCAAAATACCAGCATTTAATAGCTTTCAAAATATTTTTTTCTTTTGTCATTTGAATAGAAATCCTCATCTATACATATAAAAAGAATGTAAATCTAATGTGTCTGTGTTTATTAAGTTTTTGCCTTTGTGTGACCAGATTAGGCCCCCCCCTCGGTACCAGATTAGGCCCCCCTGAAAGTGGCTCAAGCTTAGGTCCGTTCCCTCAGCTCGGAGCCACTGGGTGCACTGCTTGCGTGATACACTCACACAAAATCTAATGTCACTGTGACACATATCAAATCCACACACATGCATGCTTACACATGAAAGGGGAAGGATTTTATTATTTTTTTTCTTATGAAACTAAAATTATTATAATAAATTATCCGATATGAAATATATATATATATAAGAGCTGTTGAGGTATGTATGCTTGGTACACATATATGTTTCAACAAAATCAAAAATACTTTATTCAGTTTAGGCCCTAACAAAGAACTTATAAACATCAAAAACTACCACTGGTACCACCACAAACAACAAGAACTCATATATATATCAATATTTAGGTCAGATAGGTCATAAATTGCACATATCAGACAACAGCCCAAGCCGAGGTGTGCTGTGCACCCTTGAGCTAGTTGTCAAATAAAATTGGCTGAGTGCCTTATGAGCTCGGCTCAGTAGTACTGTGAAGCTGTTAAGATCTTCCTAGGTCAATAGCGTAGGCAGATTGAGAAAAAAAAATGTTGCCAATGTCTAGGAATAAGTAATTAAATACATTTTGATCACTTTTAGAGGTATATGCCTGTTTGTAAGAACACGCATCACTGCTAGAATACTGTATTCATGACGAAACCTCTTGAAGATAATATATAAAGCATATCTTCGAGTAACATTTCGTTTTTGTTTCATTAAAATTGGTTTAGTCTATCAAAAGTGATGGTACTTTTAATGAAGATGTGACTTCAGTATGCAAAAAAAGTTTATGGACTTAATGCATTCAGATGACATTATTAATCACTGTTTTTTTACACAAGGTTTCATAAATCTACTTGTGGAAACTCGTAAATGGCCTTCATATGTTTATATATGTTATGTGATTTTTTTTTTTGTCTAGCTGTAAGTTTTCCTAAGAGTTTAAAATTAAATAAAGATGAAGCCACGAGCACAGTTTCTGTACATATAAATCTGTAGGAGGCTATAAATACAGGTTGTCCAATATATTGTCTATATAAATGTTTATAAAGTGCATTAACATTTAAAGGATATTCAATAATAATCAATTAAGAACAATAGAAGTCAACATAATAATTTCATAGCATGAACCAATTTGATTTTGGCTATCATTTTAACTGATAAAAATATTGTTTTAATGACTCTTTATTCTTCCATATTAACTGTATAACTTATAATTCTTGTGTGATAAAATGATGTGTTAATTACTTTTATTTTGTATCATATAGCAAATAATATGATATTTATTTATTTGTCATATACATGTATGTTTGCCAACAATATCAGAAGCATGGTTAAAAATAGCACAACTTTATGACTTTCTTATCAAAGACTATATGCTAAGGCTTTGTCACCATTATCTATTTTTTTTTATTCTTTTTATAATAGTTGTAAGTAATGTAATAAATGTAAGTTTGTGTATTGTATTTTTACGCCTCACTTTTCTCAACTGATCATTATTAAATTGATATACACTTTTGAAGGGCACAGAAAAGGCACCTATCACTCAAAAAAATACTGGATAAATTTCATGATTCCTAGAGAATAGGTCAGATCTACATTGACATTTGTAAGGCCAAAAGTAAAAGCTAGTTTTATACAATTTTATTATAAGGTTGTAAGTAATGAAAAAATATAATTTTAAGGAAATCATGATGCCTATTACAGCAAATTTATCCAGAGATTTCCCCTTTTTTAGGAAACATCAAATGCTTCATAATAACCAAATATGATAGTTAATGCTATAATTCCCTTTGGTGAGATGTCATTTCTTTTAGTGGAATATCTACAGGTTTTTCTCTACACTTTCCAGGGTGCATATGAAGACAAAAGATGTAAGTGTGTCTGTCCCAGTCTAGCAGCAGTGTTCAATAACACGGCGGACACAGGCCGCAATCCTTTTATTGACAATGTTGCTCCCAACCAATGGTCAGTGAAAGTTTCTAGTATTTTTTTAGTTTTCTCTGTTAATTAAAGTAGTTTGTAAACATATTTATTTAATTTTGAATCTGCTATGAATATTTTCTATAAATGTTTCCTACTATTAACACTAGTTTTTTTTTTATGTTTAATGTATAAACATCATATGATTTACATATTTTGCAGTAATTGTGAAGGATTAGTTCTCCCCCGTATCGGCAACGAACTCAAAGGGAGGGAACAAGAATTTTGCCCCCGCTGTGAATGTAAATATGAGAACAGGAACACCAAAGTTATTCAGGTCATTTTTTTTTTATTTTAGTTTTAGCAACCAATCATCTAATAGCTAATAACTGTCATTGTTGAGTAGTTGAGCGATTATATTACAAATTTCTTGCAATCATTTCAATGAACTAACAAGCTGGTGGCTGTCTTGTTACAATTTTCGATAGAGTCTTTGTGGCAAGTCGGGATCCATGCTCTGTGGTATTATTTTGCATTCACTTCACTTGTACACAATAACGAAACTATATTACGTAAATCACAGTGGAAAATACAAAATACAGAGCCAAATAATAAAAGATTATGGATAAAATACAAAATCCACTTCATGATACTCCAAGGTTATGCCGAAAACTCCTTCATGTAGCTCAGGTAATTTATTATTGTAAATTAGAAATATAAATACTATTCAAATAATTCGTTTTTAATTTTATCCAATAAATCCACATAATTATAGATAATTATATTATATTATACTTATAAAACTGAAGACTTTTGCTTGCTTGAAGGTTCTAATCTCAGGAACTACTGGTTGGATTTGAAATATAAGTGTTAGATAGCTCATTTATCGAAGAAGGCTTTATGCTATACATCGTCACACTGCGACCTAATAAAGAATGTTTCAAAATCGTTTCTTTTTTTTTTTCAAGGTTAGCACAAAGAAACTATTTCACACGGGCAAAGGCGCGGACAGAAGCCAGTATTATATAAATGTCAAATTTCAGGTGGTGGTAATTATTGTTATATGGGTGATCATGCTTCTTGTGGTGTACATGGGTTTCCTGATCTGCCTCGACCCTCTCATTAATAAGAGAGCTAAAGCATCCTACCAGGAACACACCAATGAGGATGTATGTATATATCTTATTTATTTTTTTACATATTTACAATTACAAAGCCTACAATTTATTTACTATATTTACATATAAATTAATGCTTCTTGGTTAGTGTCTATAATACACTCCATTGCTGGGACTTTGACATTTACGGTACGACCAATTCCAAAAACTTTGTAAGTGTGCTCACACAAACAACATTTCTTTGTTTCTATAAAATCTGTGGTCTCTTGTAAAATATTCTCTGAAGTAATAATGTGTTATTAAACGCAATCGTAATAAACATTACATTAGATTATTATTAAGAGTAACCAACAGGTTTAATTATATATGAGATAATATTAAATTCGTTAAAACAGCTTAGTAGATTAGTTAATATTTTTTAATTAGATGTGGACATTTTTGTAGATCTTTCTAAGATATACAATTCTATATATATTTAGATTATATCTCATAAGGTTTGATAATGTTAGATGCATTTTATAACATGCTGTATATTTTTTGTATGTGATATAGTAATGTACATTTTCTAGTAACTATCCTGTATGTAGTAGAAGCTGACATTAAAATAACTTTTTTTTTTATAGGATGAGAGTAGTGCAGGAGGTCCGTCCCAACAGATGGGAGCTCGCGGTAACGTACTCAACCGTGTGACCCACCAACAGGACAAATGGAAGAGGCAGGTCCGCGAACAACGCCGCAACATCTACGACAGGCACACGATGTTGAACTAATTGGATA
Organism: Antheraea mylitta; assembly: GCA_014332785.1. Taxonomy (NCBI): domain Eukaryota; kingdom Metazoa; phylum Arthropoda; class Insecta; order Lepidoptera; family Saturniidae; genus Antheraea; species Antheraea mylitta. The sequence continues at coordinate 7,175,958 of JACEII010000036.1, forward strand.
CCTATATACGGTACATGATACAAATTAAAAACTGTAGGAGTTTAACAGAATCTACATAAAACTATGTTACAACTAATATAGTAGATTAGAATAATTATGATTAAAATTAAATACATGTATATAGAAGACATTGTTCGAAATTTGTAACAACAAAATAAAATGACAACATTCCATGCTGTGTGTACAATTTTAATATTTAAAGGAAAGAGCTCTTTCTTTGATGACCTTTGAAACATTTGTTGACTAATGTCTGTAGTTGCATTTGATACACTTTACATGTTATTCAATTAGTATTTCTACTGTTTTAATATAAAAACAAATTAATTATACAAAATATATTAATATGAATATATATATGTAACTTAAGTACAACAATTACTAAACCTCAAGGTACCTTAACATGGCAAACAATTCTAAATAATATATGTAATCACTAAATGTTGTATTTTAAAATAAATTCAAAACATGTCGCAGCTAAGTATTAAAATAAGAAAAAACATAAAATAATATAATTCTAAAGGTGTTAGTGATTACTATAATACGAAAATTATAGAGTAATTGTGTATTTTTTTAATACTATATAAGTTTCAATGTTTGACCAGTTTCACCATGTTTAAAAAATGATAAATACGTTAAAGTTATAGAGATTGACTTTCAAATGTGTGTGTCAGAACAAAAATTTTCAACTTGAAGATGGTATCTAGCCAGACGGACTTAGATTAAAGCCCTGCCACTATATAATTGTATGGAATGCATTATATTAATTGAAATAATAGTTGACATGCTATCCGTAACCCTTAAGGTAATTTAAAGATCTGTTGTTTATCTGAGCTAATATCCTAAATAATATAACCAATATTGATGAAGTTTTTAAAAGTTTTAAAAACAATTATCTTGAATCCATAATATTATGCTTTCCCTCTCTAAGTAGTAATTATAAAATTGAACAGAGATAACTTTTCATGAATGAAACGATTTTATGGGATTTGTTTATAATAACAGGTTTATAATAAAAAAAAAGAGAACTAAAATTAATCCTGTTGAAATGCTTAATATTCACGAGACAAAATCATTTTCACATAAACAAAACTATAGTCATCAGCGGTCTGTTTTAACTTATACAAAAGCAATTTGGTTGAGACATACTGTTATATCAAAGATAAAGTTTTTTTTTTATTGTGCGCTTATAAATAATATTAAAAATATATGCCTATGTCGGTGTCTACGCCGCTGTACACACCCTCAGCACAGAGCGCGCCATACTACTCGATATATTTGCCTATAAAATAAATGGAATGGCCATCACTAAGGCATAGTACTCTGGTGAAGCTGTTAATGCCTTACTAGGCCAATTTTGTTAAAAAAAAACCTCTAAGGCAGTCTTGACACGCGTGTAGTATTTTTTTTTATTAGGGCAAACCCTGCATGGGATACTCTCCCGTCCCTTTATTCTGATAGTAGCTAATCCTAAACTCTTGATAGGTCACAAGCAAACAAATTAATTATTATTTGTAACTAAATTAATTACAGTCACCTACTGTTCTAAATAGTCGGAATTAATGAAATAATTACTTTTTATTCCTGTTATATCTTGGCATCCTTCTAATTCACTATGATCGACATATACTTCTTACTCATATATAGTATCAGCTTATTCATTTTTTATGTAATGCCTATTCATTAAATTTTAATATTATATTTAGTTGCGAGTCATAATATCCGTTTCAAATAAGAAGCTGTCAATCCGCCATCTTGAATCGATTTTATCATGCAACTTTAATAAAAAATTACGATCGGAAAAGTAATTTCCTGTTTAAGTTTTATCACAAAACAGACTATACATTTACAGAAAACAAAGGTTTTTCAATTGAAATTTAATTATTCGAAGAATGCACACTGAATTACAACTGACACAAAATGGCTGCCACTTAACAACAGTACTGCGAACACACAAGTCAATCTAAATCTTAAATAAATTAAGTAGATTTCTATCACTTGGTATATGGACATTAAGATATAAAGATAGTTTTTTTTTGTATTGTAATAATTTATTGGTCTATATTTTATAAAAGTAAATGCATATTTTTTATCCTAACCTAAAACTTTGTTACAGAAATTGTGATCATAATTAATTGAATTAAAAGGAGATAATAACATGCTTATACTATAGTACATAACGAAATAACGCTTTATACTTCTTAGTAATAAAATTATTCTAAAGATAAAGAAATATATATTGATAACTCTTGAAGGTACAAATAGATGTCTTTAATGTTATTGTTGTCTTTAGCTATTCAATATCATAATTATCAGGTAAAAAGTAGTCGTGTATTTCAGAGTTTCACTATAATAAATTGAACCATGGTTTATAAAAATGTTTTCAATGGTTTATTTAAACGTATGGAAAAATAAAAAAGGAAAACAAGTCGATATCGACTCGAATAAGCTTTAGCAACAAAAAGTAGGACAATAATATGATAAAGTCAATAATCAATTAATTTGATTAAATAGTTTACAAATGTGAAATCCGGACTCTAATAATACAGTTGATTTGGGGATAACTATCTCTTAATGCTGTTCTTAAATATCATACTTAACCTATGATTTGAGATTTGAAATCTTTTTCTAAAGATAGAATAGACATAATTCTACATTAATAAATATAAAATGTATTTCAAAAATTATATGGTCATATAAGTAATTTCTTTATACGAATTAGCTTTCTTATGAATTGTTATCTGGGTTAGCTATTGCAGCATTCTCAAATTATTATATTGAGTTCCAAAATTATATGGATGTATCTGTCTCATTTATTCGGCTATGTTAGAGATAAAAGTGGAAAGTTAAAAAAAAAAAAAACAGACATTAATAATTTAATGAAAGAACATATAAAGGACACATGCACCTATATGATAATGAATAAAGATATAATTGTTGGTCATAAGTTTAAGTGGAATTATGTGAAAGAAGTTTAAAAATATGAAATTTATGTTGCAATGTATTTTTTTTACAATATTATATTAATTGCACTGTATATTATATATATCCAAATTGTGAAATTGTATACAAATAATTATTAATAAACAAAAACCCAAGATGCACACTTAACATCTGACAGCCGGCACACGAAAATGAGTGCATAATTTTGGATTAATACAGTAATTTCAAATATCTCGTCTCTTGCGCTCTTGTAAAACAACTTGAAATCATTCATGTAAGGTTGTATCTGCAAAATCATTTGTTTATCGCATAACTAAAACGACGTATGTTATAATGAGAAGTTTTTGCGACCCTTTTTGAACGCTACTTTTATTGGAGACTGTGCGTTTTAGGTTTTTGTACGTCAATGAAAATAACACATAAATAAGAGTAATATAATAGCGTTTACTTTTTTCTGGTCATTAAATGCTACAATAAGTCGTTCAATTGCTGTCAAATATAACAAATCATAAAGCTAATTTGTCTAAGTCTAAGGCAACTGTTATTTGTTATTGTTATTTGGATATTAAATATTAATCGTAAGATTTAATAGAAAATAATATATAAACTGATGTTATTTTAATAACTTATAAGCTCAATAACCGAGCAACTGACATGTGACCGAAATATATAGGAATAATGAAATTAGTGATAATAAGATTATTCTAGAAATTTTGAATGTGTAATATTTTTTTGTGTACAAAACTGACTTCAAAAAATCTACCAAAACGCCTTTGAATACCTATCGAGTCTTGAATAGACCTAGAAATATCTCGATTACTCTACATTACATTTTGCGAATTTCTCTGACGTATATTGAGAAATGAAGAGTAATTGGTGATGAAATTCAAATGACACCCACTTCAAAGTATTCTCTTTCTAATAAAAACACAATTTTCCAAATCACTTTATAAACGTGGAAGGTTTGAATTAACAAATAAAGAAAGATAGTCGGGTTGAGCAGTTCTTGAAGTCGGTTAAAAATGATTTAGTTTTGCCCTTTTTTAAATAAGAATTCTCTGTTCTATGTAGTAGATTGTTATGTGTGTAAAATTTTTGAAAGGCTTTTAACACTACACAGTTTATATAAATATATATTAAATCACCACGGCTCTTATTGTGAACATTGTATTTTTGCACTATATTTTTTAAATCTATAGAGTATGCAATATAGGAAGATTTTACGATAGCAATTTTTATAGTGGATATATAGAGTATGTATATAATCTATTGCTATAATATATGGCTCGACCGTTAGGACTGGTCATTTTCGGAAACATATACATATAACGACCACATTAACCTTGCATATAAAGATACAGGCAAGTTCTTGAGTAGTGTACATTGTATAGACTAATTAGAAACTAAATTAGTACGGGCGCTTTCGACAGAACACTTTCAAAAGTTCTAGATTGTCGTCTGCGTAAGTATTTAATTAAATTTATAGATGTAGAAATTAACGAGTTATCTACATTTAAATATATAAAAACGCTGTTTTCGTGAGCCTAGTTTTGTAAAAGTCTCTTAAAATTTTTATAAAACAAAAATATCATGTCGTGTGGCTGTGCTTATATGGTCTCATACTCTTATTGCATTACGAAATAGATTTATAACACCGATATGATTATCTTCATGCCTTAGCCTATATTAAAGATGTTAATGAATTAGCAAATTCTTATTATTACAATGTCATAAGTAGTTGCAAAGATTGTATATTTATATAAAAATAAAAATATAAAAAATAATCAAATATTTCAACGTTCTTAGAGTTTATATCTTGTTTTAATATTAGGTAGTATAACACTATTAACTTGTGTAATCGATTTGTATATGGATGTATCTTAGTATTTTGATTGGCTGTATTAGTAAAGAATTTGTATAGTAATAAAGAAATTTTGAGTAAACCGCCTTCTTTTACTTATTCACCCTAAACTACATTTTAATAGTATACCCCTCAAGTACTCTATAAATTGATATCATTAAAAACGTAGTCCGGTGAAGCTGTTAAGACATTGCTGGGTCAATAGTGTAGTGACTTCGAAAAAAAAAATTACTTCATTAATCTAATCTTAAGTTTCATCAGTCTCGAATAGATGTTGCTTTAGATTAGTCTATTGACAGTAGACTGTTATATTATCTCATAGATAGCGTCACGTTTTAATTTTGAAAATAGTTTTATCATAATTTTAATTCGACACGTAATAACTGAGCCACAGCAGCAAAGGGCCTCGCCAGATACTATAGTACACTTTTCTCACAAAGCTTCATTTAGCTTTATTATTATGTCATACTCATATGTTAACCGAGCAAAGGTTTCGAGTGGAAACTTGCGAGCCTAGTACGTCAGGTGAATACTCGTATGTTTTAAATGTATGTTGATAAATGGTAGGGCGGTATGAGATTATCTCTACGATGTTTTCCGCCATTAAATTGTTATTATCACTAGTTTGTAACATGGATCTATTTAGGGCCTCAGGCCTCTTCCCGAAAGAAGATATGGGCATAAATACACTACGTATTGCCGATATCAAACTCTGAGAAATCCACAGTTCTATGTTTTCCCACATACATTACTATTACAATAAAAAATATTTCTCAGGTTCAAGTTTCTTCACGATGTTTTTCATCACCATCAAGCAATAGTGTTATCAATTTAAATTAGTAAATGTAGGCGAATTCTGAAAGATTTGGCACATGCCGGTTTAGAACCTGTCCACATTGGAATGATATTGCACCGGTCAAACCACCCGACCACAACGACGTCACTACGATGCAGTACTTATATAGCTGTTAGTGTTACAAACTAAAATTAAATTAGTCATTTCAAATATAAAAAAAAAGAATGAGAAGAAATGTCATCTTTATGGTTGGATTTCCTTTGCTGCGCGATTTTCGCGTCGTCTTTTCCACCTACGTCGGTTGCCTGGAATGAAATCCCAGCGGCAGCGTTTTCGAGCTAATATAACTTACAAAGCTTCAAGAAAATAGATTATTCTTTCATCAAAGGCCGCATTACATCTGCTAGACTGTGATGCCCCTCGTGTCGTAGGTGTCCATAAGAGGCAGTGATTACTTACCAGTTAGATAGCCCGCCTGTTAGTCTGCTTCTAACCGCATTAAAAAAAAATCTTTGTGGCAACATACATACATATTCATAGATAAATTTGTAGATATAATATACAACTACTAAATAGAATTATTTTATAATACATAACTCTAAACTAATAGTGTAGTGCTAAATATATTGAAGTATTTATAATTTCGTCAGTAATCGATACCAATAACAAGTTACGATACCTACCATATATTTTTTCCAACTCTACGAGTGCCCTTGATAGAGTAGAATAACACGATATACAAGCTTACTCGAATCACAAATTACTTTCACCAAATACTTGTTTCCTTTCAAGACAATGTTACAAAACAACCTTGAAATTTTATCAATACACATTAATCACAGTTATTTGTCGCAAAAAACAACGATTAGATAAATGACGAAAATTGTAAATATTACAAGATATCATTTACGGATTAAAGAACACACTCGGCAGAAACTGCTTTCGTCAATATACTCGAAAGGCAATGAAAAGTAAATTATAGAAAAAAATTGATATTAACATGTGCCCGAACATACTATCGTGGTCGGATAAATGTGTCCATACGCCGAACGATCAGTACCAGCCTGTCCCTCGAAACAGAGCGTGTTTCACGCCCACGCCTGCGTAACTACAGATCACGCCGCCGTGGTCTGGGGGTTAATTTCGCTCCCGCACACCCGATTAGGCCTCCCACGGCAGCGGCTCAAGCCTAGGTTCAATCCCTCGGTAGGGAGCCCTTGAGTGCTTTGCTTGCGCGATGCGGTGACACACAAATATACATCACCGCTACAACACTACACGATCACCCCCACACACGTGCACGCCTACACGCTTACACATGAAAGTGGAAGGGTTTACCTTTTTTCCCTTATCGAACTGAAAAACTCTCAATTTTCCGATAATAAATATATGGAGTTGTTGAGGCGTGTATGCTTAGTACACATAAGTTTCAACAACTCATACATATATGAATAGTTAGCTAGGTTAGCTAAGATAGGTCGCAGATCAGCACCAGACTGTCTCTCGAAACAGCGTGTTCACGCCCACGCCCGCGTAACCACAGATCACGCCGCCGTGGTCTGGGGGTAAATTTAGCTCCCGCACACCAGATTAGGCCTCCCTCGGCAGCGCCTCAAGCCTAGGTCCGTTCCCTAGGTGTGGAGCCCTTGAGTACGCTGCTCGCGCGATACAGTGATAAAAACCTTACATCACTGCTACAACATCACACACATCACCTATACACACGTGCACGCTACACGCTTACACGCTGTTTTTCTTTTTCAGGGAAATAAACGATAAAGAGTTCTCTACCCTTATTTTTCCTTATCCTATCCTATATAGTTTTGAGTAATTTTTCCGACACAAAATACATATAGGAGTTGTTGAGGCACGCATGCTTGGTTCACATGCATGTTTCATTAACTCATATACGTATATCAATGTTTCAATAACATATATCTAGATAGCTTAGCTTAGGTTATCTCAGATAGGTCGCGATTTTTGCACAAAACAGGCGACAGCCCAAGCCAAGGTATGCCGTGCACCCTTGAGTTAGTCGCCCAAATATCCCAAATCGCCTGAGTGCCTTCAGCGCTCGCCTCAATAGTTCGGTGAAGCTGTAAAGACCTTGCCAGGTCAACAGCGTTTTCATTTCAAAAAAAAAGCTATGTCATTCTATCGTAAGTCCTACTCTATATGTTTGTCTCTTTTGCATTTCAAATCACAATGGACTAAATAAGTTTTAACTTCAAAGTCTTAGTGTCTTTTAGTTTTAACTCGCAAAAATGACTTCTGCTACAAAAATGACTTCTATTACCATTCCTTGTCATAGATTAAGGCCATTTAAATTTAAGAAAGATCTAGCTAGCTTAATCTACACATACAATAAAAATGAAGTGTCTGTATGTAATATCAAAATATTTTTTCTACTGTTTGGGTATGAAAGTATACGCCCCACTGATAGCAAAAATGCAATCTTTAAAATTGTTGTTGTCTATCTGTCTGTTTGTTCCGGGTAATCTCCGAAACGGCTGAACCGATTTCACTGGCAGATAGCTGAAATTACTACGGGTTACTATAAATTAAATTAGCTGTTAACCGCGGCTTCGTCCGCATGAAATTTAGCAAATATGTGTACTGGATTTCCAAGGTTTAATCTATTTGAAATTCATATATCTGTACCTATGTATGTAATTTGAATTATGTCTTTTTGATCATTTTAGTGATTATTTTGTTTTATTTACCGCGTTTTCGACTACATAACTCTAAATATTGTATCGATTTCATTGAGTATTTTTTAAATTGTCAAATATTAAAAACTGCTTAAACAAATATAGTTTTATATCTTGATTTATATTTCTGCAAGATTTCTAGATTTCCGCTCATTCATTGTTTACAATTCAACATTATATTTATTAATTATATTTCTGCAAGATTTCTAGATTTCCGCTCATTCATTGTTTACAATTCAACATTATATTTATTAATAGTAATTTTATAGAAAGGGTCTTTCTGACGGGTCGTCCGGTGAAGCTGTTAAGACCTTGCTAGGTCAATAGTAGTCAGTTCGAGAAAAAAAAGACTTTCTGATAAAATATTAGACCATAAACGTATAACTTATTGACAATATGGGCATATTATATCATTATAACAATATCTTTTATGTCATTGTTTCACTAGTTCCTTATACAGTGTATGCGAGTACAGAGGTGGTTACACGGTGAGTTACAAATATGTTGCTAATGAAAAACCTCATTTCGCACGCTGTTAGTATTTATATATTTAATATATATGTTGTACATGTAACTGTGAGTGGCGAGCCTGTAGTACTTACAGTTGTTTTCAAAGAGTATTTCTATAATTGAGCATGGTCTCAAAATTTTATATTTATATAATACAATTTAATAAATCGCGTGCGGAGCTGCGGACACAGCTAGTTTATCTATGAATGTACAAACATTCTTATATGAGGAGAGTATTAAAAATAATTATTAAACTGTAATACAATGCAGATAAGAATAAAACTAAGGACTAGGACCTAATACATAGCGAACCTAGTACGTAATAAAAACTAAATCCGCCACTGTCGAATAGTAGGGATTTTTTCGATCGAAGCTTGACACTTTCTCTTACCGAAAAAATCACTATGTCAGTTCCTAGCTGGGTATAAGATCACTACCATCCCGCTTGTTGCCGTCTAATTATGCCATATTGCATTCAATACACTTCGAGTATGGGAGTTGTGATCTAGTCGGGCCGCGGTTTCCATTTCCTATAAACAACTTCATTCACAGTTTAGGTTAAATATAAATACAAAATATTTAAATGTTACAAACGTTTATTACAACAACAATTTGATTACATGATGGTATATCTAGTTATTGTTACAAATTATTCCATACACCTGTCATAATCACAACCGCAACTTAACAAAAATTATAAATACATTTTAAAAACATTACCATAGTAATATATAACAGAGAAATATAAAACAAAAACAAGTTCAAGGATTTTTTCTGAATACACATATACTTATAATACAGATTTTAAATCATATTTCAATTTTTTTTATATTATATAATTATTGTTACTATAGCAGTACAAAATTAAAAAATAAAGCATTTAATGCCGTCATTATTTCATATCTATCATATCAATTTTTATTTAGCAATAATGTGACAGAGTATTCATTCTTGTTTTAGAAATACCAATATTGTCGGAATGTGAACGCAACCACATCGAATTGTCTGTTGCACTCTCTGGCAACATTACTTATATTATGTCAGATGTAACTTTTTCCTTTTTCGGACTCGCTGCATCGTCACACGCGCGTGAAGACGTCTTTGGAGCTCCGCGAGTCGCTTCGTTTCGACTTTCGCTCGTCCTGCGCGACGATGCGTCGCACTAGCGCCGCCGCTCCCCGACCGACGACGGCATCAGGGATGCTAAAAAAGCCTTTCTTAGGGCCACCTCGACGCATACATGTCGAAACAAACGACCCCACGCATGCCTTCGGACTCCGCCGAATCTCACCCACTGACCGCAGCTTCGCCCACCGGACTTCGCACCGCCGTGCTTGCTAGTCTCCCTGAGCCCGCAGAGCCGCGACAGAGGTCGCCCGGCGGGCCGTCAACGTCGACAGTCGTGTACAAGAGTAATATCGTCACTCTCGCCGAGCTAATTTCAGCCCGGACGCTATCGGTGGTGATGACCCGCTGGATGGCACTGTACTTGCGACTCCAAGAGGCCGAGTGCGACAAGAAGATGTCAGTTACTGAGACTCCGCAGCGTTCTTAAGCGCGGCAAAAGGAACCCTCAAGCCCCCGAAGATTCCCGACAGCCAGATCGGGCTCATCGGTAGAGCGCTGCACCAAAAGCGCAGCGATACCGAAACCGGCACCGTCAAGACTCCTGAAGTGCAGCCAGTGCCTACCACATCGTCTGAGATCCAGCTTCCGGACCCCAAGAGGACGAAGACTCAAGATGCCGCGTCATCTTCTTCGTCGCGCGGCGCAACAACCCCTGTGGTGAAGGTGCACGCACCCGCACCCACGCCTACCACGTCGCGATCGCAAGGGACTGCCCGCGAGAAGCCCCCCCCCCCTAACGTATCGCCAGCGAAATCTCCGGAACCCGCAAAGGCTATACCGTCGCGCAAGTCCACTGAACGCACAGTGGCACCATCCGCGCATGCGCAGACGCGAGAGGCTGCCCGCAAGTAGCCGTCATACGCCGCGATAACAGCGCCGCCACTGGAGCTACAAGCCAGCCAATCAACGAGCTCCATACCGTCATGACCACCTCCGCAAGGTATAGCCACCTTACGGAAAGGTTTTCGAGCATCGGCAACGTTTTCCGAGCATCGGCAACGTTTTCCGGCCATCGTAGTCGAAAGCCTTCCCAACTGGGTTCTACACTTCCGACGATTGGCAGAAATGCTGGGACGTGCGCCGATTGCACGTCCCTTTGGCAAGGGGGTTCACTTTATCCCTCTAAGCCAAGACGAGCACGGGATATTCACTGATTACCTCTCTAAATTAGAGAGTGATAAGGGAGTGAATTGGTTTACCTATTAACTCGCCAACGAACACAGCCTCAAGGGCGCAATCCGCGGCCTTCCCTCAAATACTCATTCTGAAGAGATCGTAACGGCCCTTCAAGAAAAAGGATTCCGACCGCTCTACGCCAGAGTTATACACGGAAGACAAGGAAGATAAGGGTGCATCTTCCACTGGGCACTCCAAAGAACGCCAGGCTTGATAGAAGCCATATACATAATAGAAGAACTCCTCTTGATGAAAGATGCAAGTCAGGGTGGAAGGATGGCGCGGGAAGAGGGGGCCGGCGCAATGTCACCACTGCCAACGATTTCGGCACTCATCTCACCAATGCCACTGCAAGATTGCTTGTGCAAGATGCGGGGGGCCACACCCCGCTCATCAATGTGAATGCCCGACGAGTGAACCGGCAACCTGCGCCAACCGCGGGGCGCCTCACCCTTCAAACAACACAAAAGCTTGCCGCGTGTCCCGGGGCCAGAGACATGCAACCGCAGAGCGACCACTGTCGCCCGTTCAGGTGATTCCGGGCACAAAACGGTTGCTTTTGCTCCGTCCCACAACACAGTAGAGGAATCTGCAACGGCGAGCTTGATGGCTCCCGCTAACGATGCCATACCGAGAGGTGGTAAGAGGACACTCCCGTGCAGAAGCGCGAATATTAACACCCCAGTGGAGGCACAGGAAGCCCAGCGACTGAGCAACCCTGAGATTCAACTCACCGACGTCCAACGCATGAACAGCATGTGTGTCTACCTGTCGCGAATATATCCGGCAACAACACAGGCGGGGCGCTCGCGTCCTCTCTAGAAAGCTCTATAAGGGGTA